>CM030369.1:113431629-113729438 GCA_003604175.2 Clonorchis sinensis
ACCTCTGCCTCTCGACTTCCCCTGTCTAGGCTTGGGCAACCTGGCAATATCCAAGCCCTCGTGCTTCCTTCAGTTGGCATGGAAGCTAGGCACCAAAAGGGTGCTACAGCTAAGCGATTATTACAATTATTAATAGGGATATAAATTTAGAAGGGACACCTTTGATCGCCAGACACCGCCGAGGTTTCTGACGACCGAGAGTGAACAGCAGCTTTCAGATCGAGAAACACGACCAAAGTGGGACGGCGCTGTTCAGCAACTTTCTCAAGATAAAGATATTGTCGACGCAGCCTCGGTCAGGGCGAAACCCAGCTTGATTCGCACGAATTCGTCTTTCCGATGATCGACTGACCTGTACAAAACAATGTCAGAGAGCACCTTAGATGTCACGGCTACCAGGCTGACCCCACGATGGTTTCCAGATCTGCGTGCAACATTTTAGTCACTAGTTGCCGGTATGACCTTCCTGGCAGCACTATCTGATCTAGACGATATCCAGTGTTCATTTAATCAAGTAGGATGGCTTGGACAAACAATTCTGAAAGCTGAGGGCATAGCTATTTTATCTCGCTTCCATTCAATGCCCCTTCAACCCACGAAGAAACTGAACCCTACCGTGCTTACGGTTTGTGTGCCTGCGTGACCCACTGAGTTATACTAGGGGGCGAGACGGCCCAAGTGGTTAGAGCGCGAGCTTACTGACCGGAAGGTCCGTGGTTCGAACCCTGCCTCTGTCTCTCGACTTCCCCTGTCTAGGCTTGGGCAACCTGGCAGTATCCCAGCCCTCGTGCAACCTTCGGGTGGCATGGCAGTTAGGCACCGAAAGGGTGCTACAGCTGAACGAGTTATACTAGGTGGTGCGAGACTCACAGAGCCTCTCATACCAGTTTCGTCAATGGTTAGAGGTCTGACCAGCAGTCTCCTGGTCTTCCAGGTTGGAACATCTGTGGCAACCTGTTCTGTAAAAATTGAAATGCACTTGCATTTCCGACTAAACACCGCTGCCTTTGGGTCGGGCTTTTGAGCCGAAGGCTTTGATTAAGGACACTAATCTTCCTGTCTGAGTCTTGGTGCCCTGGCGGTACACCAGTCCATGTACAACCATGGCACTTACAACTAACAGCTCTTATGCCACATCGGTCGTCACAAGCTGGGTCGCCTTACTTGCCAACTACAATAGGGCAGGTGGGCGAAAACATGCTATTGCTGACGCCCCCCTTATTACATTTTCGCGTTTTCCCTCTCCTACGGAACCCACCAAAGTTTGAATACTCTTTCCGCAGGCCCCAGCGCTAGGACTGACCTCACTGTGCATCACAGTCGGTCGCAGCTTCTGTATGTCCTTAAACACTTCCAATTCGGTCCGAAAGCCCTTCTACTTAGCGTCCGCACACTGAAGCAAGCAGTACAACTGGTGAATCTTGCTCGTACGCCGGATTATCTGTGCATTGATGTATTAGGTGGACTGAGAATATGGGATCCCCTTTAACCTCAGACGTGTCTGAGTGTATATATCTACTCAAGCGTTGTCGTACTGCTGGTCTTGACGACTTTCCATCTGCTCTGTTCAAGGATGGCGGTGGGATTCTCAGACAAAGGGGATGGCTATGGTTAGAGCGCGAATTTGCTGACAGGAAGATATGTGGTTCCAACCCGACTTCTGCTGTCCAGGCTTGGGCAAATGTAATAACTGTATTTTCCTCAGCTTGGTTTTCCGTGTGAGTCTCCCAAGCTAGCGTCTCCGTGAAAAAAACACCAAACGTACATTAACGCCCAGAACCAGCTCAAAAACACTTGTACAGCGCGCCGTATATAGAATTATGACGCGACAACATTTTGGAATCTCCAACACCCGGATGCGCAATTAGCAACCGGCATTCGGCCAATACCGGGTCGCGATTGAATGCTGGGTCCAGGGTTCCGACCAATCAGAGCTCGCCTTGATGCTGGACCAGCAAGCGGCCAGAAACTTTTGGCCAGTATTTTGCGAGATAGGTTTCTCAGTCATAGCAGTGCCTAACTGCGAGTGGTCAATTTGTATTGGTGTGGAATTCCGCCTAAGACCCCTGCCTTGAAGTTTGTTGACGTAGCTTCGGAGCCTGGAGGTCACTTGCAGTGGCCTCACTGGCTCGCTGGTCCTGTTTGTCCAGCGTCGCCGTCTTAATGCGTGCTCGATCTGGGCCTCTGACGGAGCAGTTGGTTGATCTTTTGGAACGGCGTCGAGTGCCCGGAAGCATCTCTAGGCTCAACTTACTCTGTCCCGTGGGCAGGATCTGCGCATCTATCTGCCGGACCAACCTAGCTGGGCCGACTTAATCCCATGGATCACTTTGTCGCGTCGACGATGGCTGTGTCCTGGAATCCATATAGAGCGTCTGCTGCTGTTATCGCGAATCAACACTCTGACCTTCGCTGAAGGAGCGCGCGGTTGCCCCTTGATGCCGGTTAAACGGTTCCTCCGTGCTTGTGTTGCGGTGAATGAACTGTCTTTTCTGTGGCCGGATAGTATCACACGGTGTTCGAAGCTTCTTTCAGAGAAATTCCCCTGTTGGTATAACCCATCAGGCGAGTTGGAGCTTGGAGTCGCTCCATATGCCAGCAAGGACCTTTGCTAAATCTCTTCCTTTGATCCCTCCCATCTGGACTTCTGAAATGCATGCTTTAAAATGTCAGCGATGCATCCCGCCTTACCATTTGACTGTGAAAGATACGGTGGCGAACGCTGACAAAGTGAACTCACTACCGCTGTTAGATACAATGGTCTCTTGTGTTCCAAAGCGACTGAACAACCGTCGGAGTTCAAAAACTGTAGTATAAGCTCTGGGACTGCTCGCTGGAAAAATTTCGATCATTTGCTGTAGGCATCGACCACAACCAAAACTGTTGGTCACTAACTAGACCTGCATATTTGATGTGAAGACGAAACCGGAATTCTCTCAGTTGCAGCCATGACTGCAAGTGGGTTTCAACCGGGGACTTGGAAGCTCCAGGAAACCGTATGGAAGGTCTGGAAACTTGCTCAATCTGGGAGTATATCGAAGAGAAAATTGTCCAGCTCTAACACCCTTTCGGTGCTTAGTCAAAGGATCAAGGTGGGGTACCTCAACCAAACCCCCTTTCTCGGCTTGGGCAACGGGAAATATCATTTTGCCGCGCAGTCCGGTATCCACCGACTTCCCTCCCAAACTCTTCCCACCACACAAGCAAACGTCACCGGGTAACTTGACTGTCAGTCGTCTGACCGAAAGGCCCTATGCTCCTCGCTGCCTATTAACAGCAAACAAAATAACACCCTTCTAAATCCACGATATCCTTTCTATATGGGAGCTTTTAACCTCCGTACTCTATGCCGAATTGGTAAACCAGCAATGCTAGCTGAAACATTCTACTGTCTTAAAATTAATGTATGCAATGTAATGTAATTTAAACAGGCACACAAGACCCAAGCGTGAACATGCATCTCAGAACGCCAAGGATGAACTCAGCTCTTTCACATTTCTCCCTCCATGGTTCCGGTGACCCGGAAGCGGTGTCGTCCACTCTTCGGGTATCTGGTGGTATCTACGGTGTGGGGGCTTCACTCAGCTTCAAGGCTGAAAGCGCCTCACTGGACTGGGGCCAAGTAAACAGGCTTTGCGTTGTGCGGTTGTCTGCTCAATTAGGATCAATGCAGGTTGATGTGCTTAACGGTGCTCATTCATGATATCAGCATACGACCCAACGGACTGCAGTTCTGATGTTGAGAGGGATACTTTCTATTGAGAGCTATCCAAGCTCATTTATCAGGCAAAAAGCACTGAAATTATGATCCTTGCACACTGCACGAATGCCTCTCACCTGTAAAAAACAATAAAAGATAATAAATACTCCTGGAATAGCCTGAAGATACTCTGCAATGCCCATGGCCTACATCGACGAGCATAGCTGTATCTGCCTTCATCAGAACAGAGGCTACACCGCACCAAAGCCCACTCCGTCAACCAAACAAAGAACACATTACCTGCCGCTCTCAGTGGTAGACACGAAAGTCTTCATCCTTGCACCACTTACAGATAAAGCTGATAGCAGTGCTTCGGGGTTGGTGACTATTTCTCTTGTACATGCTTCCTCTCCTGGTTCTGTCCAACCCATGTAATAACTAACAGATTAACCAGTTATCTCGGAAGTTCACTCCCGTTCGCCCTTATACATCTGATTTCCACACCACCACTCTGCATGCTTATAGATCCCTTGTAATTTAATATCGTACGTTAGCGAACCCACCCCTGGGTCGCTAGTATATTAAGTACAAATTCATCTATATCCTATTCCATACAATCACTTGTCATCACCCTAATCGTGGCAGACGTCAAGTTTTTCTTTCAATGTATATTAATGCACATTATCCTATTTATTGTCTTTTCAAACTCACCATGCTTTACTAATTTCATCCCACCTCATCTTCCCAAGCTTCGAACTTCGGCAATACCCGGTTTGGAGGACCTGGTTGGCTGTTACCCACTCCACCTGGCCTGTGATCTACAACCACAGGATCCCAAACGGGCCAAAAATCCTGCGATTCCATATCGGCTTCGTGCCACCTTGTTTCCTCGGCCAGCCTGAAATGAATCCCGCTGCCCAAAGAAATGCACAACCCAGCCCACTCACCTTAAAATGTGACGTCCGTTACAGGACTGTTCAAAAACTGAAGCGTGTCAGGCCAATGATGGCACGGCACTGTCATACCCAGTTTGATAGCACACCCGCTGTTGCAACTTCGTATATCTTTAAAAATTGCCTCCCATCTTTAATGACTACCTTCCCGATTAACAATTTGAATGGACCGCCCTTTTTGGTTTGGTGTAATTGAACCCTATTTCAGTTTGACAAGACATTTATATTTACCGTTTTCCTTGCCGCGCAACTCGTTTTTACCGCTTCTGTTGTGCTATTTTTGTACCAAAACCCTGGTCGGCGATAAATTTGTTTGAATGCATGAGTTTGCGACCCGGTTTCGATCACGCGTTGACTGTCGATCCATATCGGCTTTGCTTGCTTTTGGAGTACCTCACCGTTTGTCGAAAACCGTTGAGGTTTGTAATTTTGTATTCCGTGTAACTGCTTTCATTTTTATAGTACAGCACATTTGCGTAACCATTCGTTCGGAGTTTTGCCGGTTTGGTTGCTAACCTTGGTGCTCGTTGCTCAAGAAATCGAAACGGTCGTTACAGTACTCAACGTTGACAAGCGGGTTTTGGATGCCAATCACCAGGTCAATGTCGGTCAATTCAAAACGGGACGAAGAATCTGAGAATAAAATCAGGCAAGTCGAACACGGTTCGTTTTCAGCGATGAGCTCTAGGTCTAGTATAGCCTCTAGGATTAGTTTGGGAAATTCGGGGTCCAAAGCTGCTCTGTTGTTAGCACAGCTAAAGAGAGACAACTCAAAGAGGAACTCGAGCTTGAGTCAGAGGCGATGAAAACTAATCATAAAAACAACTCCTGAAGGCCAAAGCCGAGGTGGAGTTGGCTGAGCTCGAAGCGTCGTTGACTGGAGGTGAAGACGGGTTAGAACAGAGTAACCGGTCAGGTTTGTCAGAGTCCTCAAAGAGGCGCATTGAAGGCTATGTTGAAGATTGCAGAAAGATCGTATCGCCCATGAATTCTGAAAATCTACATACTCTTGGGGTAGGCGAACGACAGCATAATGGGTTGGGTGACTTCCGTCATCTGGAATCCATTATAGAGGGCCTGGAGTTACCAAAAATCGGCCTTACGCAGTTTGATGGTCACCCTAGGAGCTATTGGAGGTTTATGCGTGAATTCGAGCTTTACGTTGAAAGGAAGACCCAAGACGATGGGAAGAGGCTCGTACAGCTAGTAAACGCGTGCTCCGGTGTAGCCCGGGAGGCTATCGAAGATTGCCTCATGCTCCAGCCTGCGGAAGGATACGAACGTGCCCGCCGAATTCTGCACGAGTCTTTTGGAAGGTCTCATTTGGTTGCTAGAGCCCTGATCGATGATCTCATAAAGTGTTTTCGTTCTACAGCGTGTAAGGCAAGAGATCTGACTCAGTTGGCCTTCAAGATGCAGAGTTGCGAAATAGCTCTGACTCAGATGAACTACAGTGCAGAACTGAGTTCTCTAGAGAATTTGGATAGGTTGGTGAAGTGTTTGCCCAATACTTTACAACACAAGTGGGCGGAATTCGTTTACCAAGCCACCCATGATCGGGGGAGCCAACATTCGCCGACCTCACACAGTTCGTCACTCAAAGGGCGAGTGCTAA
This sequence comes from Clonorchis sinensis, assembly GCA_003604175.2. NCBI lineage: Eukaryota > Metazoa > Platyhelminthes > Trematoda > Opisthorchiida > Opisthorchiidae > Clonorchis > Clonorchis sinensis. Next base: position 113,437,898 of record CM030369.1, read on the forward strand.
GCAGTCGTTACGGCCTGCTGGCAGAATCCGTTACGCAAAGGGACCCAGGTGTACGTGGCCAATCTGTTACAGATACAGGCAAGAACAGAACCGCTTGGAGTCATGCGATCGTTCGCTCAGAGCAGGCCCCACTGTTGAGTGAGACCAGTTGTAAGGTTTGTGGTGGTAAACACCGTATCAACACTGCGAGCGCTTTCTGTCTTTCGAGCCAGAGAAACGATGGTCCACCTTGAGGTCTCTTACTGCCTGTTTCCAGTGTCTCGAAGGGGCCCACAAAGCGAAGGATTGCCAATCACAGTATCGATGTGGGGTAGATGGATGCCGAGCTAAACATCACGCTCTGCTGCATTCGAGATCACTGCATAAAAAGCCAGAGTTAATTCCTGTTGTCAAAAGCAATGCGATGACTGACTGCAAGACAGCTGTTTCCTTGGGACTGCTCCCAGTTCGTCTAAGAGGGCCTTCGGCGGAATTGATTACGTATGCCTTCTTAGACAGTGGGTCCGATACCACCATCGTATGCCGTAACTTGCTGTACCAACTCGGGGTAGAGAATCACCGAACGCCGCGTGAAATACAGACAATCAGTGGATCTTGTTTAGCAGTAGGAGAATCCGGAAGTTTCGAGGTGTGCCCACTTCATGATGACGAGGTTGTTTTGGTGAAAGGTGCTTCAGTAGTATCTGAAATCCTCCCATCATTGGTCGTGGATTCACGTTCGGAAATTGCAAGTCGCTGGCCTCACCTGAAAGGATTGTCCTTTGAGGATATTCCGTCTAAATCGGTTGGTATATTAATTGGCTGTGATGTTCCCGAAGCTCACTGGGTACTAGATCAGCGGTTGGGAGGTCGAAAAGAACCGTTTGCCGTAAAACACCGCTGGGTTGGGTTATTCTTGGGCCTCTGGGTCCAGGTAGCCGTAAGAGTCGCCGCCAGCTGTCTGTCGTCAGTGGAGCCATCATTGGAGGGTCAACTCCGTGCTTTATACAATGCCGACTTTGCGGACATTGATTCGCTTCGAAAAACCCCATCGGTGGAGGATAGACGAGCGGTGGAATTGGTAACCGCACGGATGGAACATTTTACAGGGCATTTTGTTGTACCACTCCCATGGAAAGCAGACCGACCCACTGGTTCTTCGAACTTTTCGGCAGCCTTATCGCGACTGCACTCCTTGCGAAGACGCTTTCTGCATGACCCAGAGTACTTCGAAACATATGCAGCAGTTATGTCGCGGAATCTCGAGAAGGGCTATGCAGTACCGGTTCCCTCTGAGCTGGTAGGTTTACAATCAGCCGTAAGATGGTACCTGCCTCATCATGCAGTATTGAATCCAAGAAAGCCTGGGAAAATGCGGGTTGTATTTGACTGTGCGGCTAAGCACCACGGAATATCGCTGAACGACATGCTGCTCCAGGGACCAGATACAACTGCTGACTTGGTAGGTGTTCTTTTGAAATTTCGAAGAGACCGGGTTGCTATGTCAGCAGATGTCGAAGAAATGTTCATGCAAGTTCATGTGCCACAGCTTGATCAAGGGGCTCTGAGATTTCTGTGGTTCTCCCAGAATGACCTTAATAGTGAGCCTATTGAATTTCAAATGACTTCTCATGTTTTTGGTGCCGTTTCTTCGCCATTCTGTGCAAATTTCGCTTTGAGAGAAACAGTATCTGCTTTCGGGGATTACGACCATAGAGTTAAATCATCCGTGATAAACAACTTCTACGTAGATGATTGCTTGGTGTCAGTACCTTCCGTCACTGACGCAAAGAGTTTTGTACAAGGGATAACGGAGCTACTGTCAAAAGGGGTTTCACCTTCATAAGTGGGTGAGCAATATCCCCGATGTACTGCAAGGGCTCCCGCCATCTGAACGAATGGAGGCTGTAGTGGAGATGTCTCCGAAGACGATGAATACACAGCGAGCGTTGGGCATTGAATGGGATCCATCTTCTGACATCCTTTGCTTTCGGTTTCATATTCCCGAAAAACCACTAACACGAAGAGGAATCCTAGCAGCTGTTTGTTCGCTTTTCGATCCACTGGGATTGGTAGCCCCTGTATGCTTAACAGCGAAGCAGCTGCTACAAGAACTATGTAAGGCCGGTCTTGGTTGGGACTCTCCTGTCAGTGAAGATCATTCAATTCGATGGCATTCATGGTTGAACTTGGTCAAGTCGATTGGAGCTGTGCGGTACCCGAGATGCTTGTCCCCTGACGATTTTGTGGGTGTCTGTAACCCTGAGCTTCATGTATTCTCGGACGCGTCAGAAACAGGTTATGGCGTTGCTGCATACGCACGTTTTGTGTCAAACGATGGTCGGGTGGTATGCCGTTTGATTTTCGGAAAATCGAGAGTTGCTCCATTGAAGACCGTTACCGTTCCAAGGTTAGAACTTGCTGCTGCCGCATTAGCCGCCAGGGTCTACAAGCTACTTATCGACAGTTTACCTAACTTCCTCCGCGGCCACTCTCTGGACAGATTCACAAATAGTGCTTTATTACATCAATAATCAGTCCGCGAGATTTAATACCTTTGTGGCCAATCGGCTAGCCATTATCCAGGAATATTCCTTGCAGAACGAATGGCGGCACGTGAGATCATCAGAAAGTTTTCCTTCGCACTAGCTCCGGTGTCATCAGGCGCGATGTTAGGAGCCTATGTTTGCTGGAAGGGGAGGACTAACGAGGGGTACGCGGGTTTAGGGATGTTTTCCGTATATGCCGATAGACTGGTATTAGAACAGCCGGTTATCAGCTCAGCGTGATATCGTGGATCGGCGTGTACCGTTGAAACCGACCTTTGTGGCAGGAGTGGACTCGGACCATTCAGGTCGGTGGCTAACGTTGCATGCTTGTAGGCTAGAGCTCTCCTGATAACTTACCTGTTCGCTTGCTGACCGTCGGAGGAATTTTGGCCGGCGGTGTTGCAACTTCGTATATCTTTAAAAATTGCCTCCCATCTTTAATGACTACCTTCCCGATTAACAATTTGAATGGACCGCCCTTTTTGGTTTGGTGTAATTGAACCCTATTTCAGTTTGACAAGACATTTATATTTACCGTTTTCCTTGCCGCGCAACTCGTTTTTACCGCTTCTGTTGTGCTATTTTTGTACCAAAACCCTGGTCGGCGATAAATTTGTTTGAATGCATGAGTTTGCGACCCGGTTTCGATCACGCGTTGACTGTCGATCCATATCGGCTTTGCTTGCTTTTGGAGTACCTCACCGTTTGTCGAAAACCGTTGAGGTTTGTAATTTTGTATTCCGTGTAACTGCTTTCATTTTTATAGTACAGCACATTTGCGTAACCATTCGTTCGGAGTTTTACCGGTTTGGTTGCTAACCTTGGTGCTCGTTGCTCAAGAAATCGAAACGGTCGTTACAATGCATGACTATTCCATTCCTTCGACCGTGCCCTCTTGCCCACTCGTTCCATTAACTGCAAATACGACGAACTCCCAATTGACCACAGCTGACTCCATGACACATTCATTCCAACCTGCTGAACTGTTGGTTGAAATTTAACCATGTCTGTGTTACTGTGCTCCCACCAAAATCCAATAATTTTCTATACAGTTCGCGCCCCGGCTCGTGTGTTGCCACCATCTCTCTCTTCCAAGGGAACTATTATGCCCGCCTCCACAACAGCGACGCCAGTGAGTCACCACAGTTTCGCTGTATGCTATGTTTTTGAGATCCCTGGTACTATTTACCCACTTGCTGTCCCTCCATTTCATCATCCTCACTTACGCTTTTGTGACTCTGGCCACGAACCCAACAGTCCAAGGCCGCGAGGCTTCAGCGGTTTGTTTTTGGCTTCAGTTCAATTTGAGCGGCTGGATGACGCCAACTCTTGCTGCTTCACCAGATCTGATGTTCTGGTTTCTTATCTTCCACAGCTTACATTTCTCTTGTCATATTTCAAGCAAGAAGCCTCTTGTTTTGCCCTTCCTCGCTTTGATTTTGCCCGCCACCTTCAAATCCTAACGATCTGACCTTGCTCGATGTTCTCTTCGACAAAAGAGCTTCCCTGCTCTTGCCGGTTTGGTGACGACCACGTTTACATTGGATACAGCTCACCGCCTATGGCGCTGTCCTCTTCCCACCCAAAACTCCTTGTACTCACAGTCCCACCAGTCATGCCTTTATTCTGACTGTAACTTTTATGATCATGCTTGACGGCATGCCCCCACAAGTTGGGAATAAACATTATCACTATTATTATTATTATTAAGTAAGGCGTCTTAGCTCCTTGGAATCACATTTGGGCGGTCGATTCCGAGTCTATGCTTGCCGCACAGACAACGGAGATCGACTCCTTCAGTTGTGTGCTGACCATGAACTGTTTTTGGCAAGCATGAACTTTCAACGGAAGCGTTCGCATCGCGTAACCCTGCGGCCACCAACTGCAGGTCAACCGTGAGCCCAGTTGGACCACGTGGCCATCAGCTACCGGTGGAGAGCCCCAATTGAAGACTGCCGTTCCTTCTGGGGTACAACACTTGATTCCGATTGTGTCGTGGTGCGTGCATGCCTGACAATTCGCAAGACCCACAAGGCAGTGGGAGGATGTAGGGTTTTGCTTCGGGACCCCGGTCCTAGCCTATGACTTAAAAGCCTGACCCACGAGGCAGTGTGGGAATATAGGGCTTTATTCAGGGACGTTGAATTCAGCCTCTGACTCAAGGGCCTGACCCATGAGGCAGCAGGCACCAGGGTTTCCTTTGGGGACCCTGCCAAGAGCCGATGACTCAATAGTCTGACCTAATAGGTTGCAGGGGGTTGAATTAACCGGAGGGCGCGGGGAATAAGGCATTATCCATATGCGACCGCGCATAGAAGGTGCCTTCTGAGCAGCACCGGACTCTGGTTTCAAAAGTATTCCGACCGTAGTAGATACTGCGCTGGCGGTCACGGTCAACCGTTTGGCGATCGGAGTGTGCAGTTTTTGGGGCCGGCCTTTTCTATCCTCTCCTTCTTCGGAGAAAGGCGCATCACTGCTTCCAAAATATGGACATGCTGGTCATCTAGGGGAACCGCTTTACTGCCTTCACACTCCTGTCGCAGAGGACAGACCGCCTCAGACGGCCTCAGACCGCCTCGTGGCACGGTTACTGGTAGTACTGGGTCTCGCTGCTCTTGGTCTGACTACTCCCTTTTGGCCTTCCTGATATGGTTACACCTTGTGGAACGACTTTACAGCCACTGTAGCCCGCGGGATCATTGCAGCATTCAAGTCCGACCACCAGCTTAAGGTGGCAGCCATGCGTCGCGGTGCATAGACGCAAGAGCACATCTGATTTTAGTCAAATGTGTGCTCAAAAAAGTGCCAAATGACCGTTATAATGGAGAGTTTGAAGAAGGCAACTTCATGCACAACATGAATACTGCATCCAGTTTATTATGCGTCCTCCGTTCTCCTCTGGATCTTCTAGACCGCATTCAGCAGATACGTTGTCCTTTTTAAGGAATTCTTACAAAGTTGGTCCGGTGGCTGGCCAGTTGATGACTTCCGCCCGAGGATAATGCCTTGTGTCATACACTGCCACGGTCCGTTGCTGCTCACAACCGTAAGCGGATGGGTTGAGCGCGAGTCGGATGCTATTTTGGAGATGGCGTACGGCATCAGTCAGCGGCATAAGCTGTCCAATTCGGGATGGCCGACTATGCGGATATGGCGATGGGATGTATCGGATATGGCTTTGTGACGCTTCCATATCAGATACGTCGCGCTCATCCGTGACACTTGTACAGCTTCCCATAGTCCGACTCGCCGGTTGAACAGTTCTATCTTGAGGAATCGGTGCATGGCTTCGACCAGGCTTTTGTCGTGAATTCCATAGCTCCACGCGGCATCCCAAAGTTGGCCCATTTCAAAGCTTTAGGCAAGATGAAAGAGTTTATGTGCATAAAAAGTCGTTCTTACTCGAATAAGTTCTGGGGAGGCTGAGTACCTACAAAAGTTCGATGTATCCATAGCCGCAAAAAGGACTAAGGGAATCGGATATTGGAAATCGTTTAATAATGCTACGTACTGTGTAATAATTGATTAACAATAGGAAATGCAATACTTATTGCGTTTCCGATGGCCAGTGCACCGTCAGACATGATGCATCTGACGTGAGAACCACCGCCACCAAATTCGAGAAAACCTGTTAGAAAGTTGTCACGTCAGTCTTAGGCTCCTGCCAAAGAAAGCCAATGGCTACAGGGAGACAGCCATCTACAGTAAGTAGCTGGTAAAAAATATATATTTCGGTTTGTTGGCAGAAAAAGTGCTATCTATTGGTAAGAAAGCTGGAAACGTTCGGAACAATTCAAGCGTTTCGGAGGTTAAATACACAAAATGCGAAGTTCTGTTGTTTTTATTCGTCGAACAGCGGGCTCGTCCTTGTTCGTTGAATTGAGTTTCCAGGTCGAGAGTGTAACCTGCGGAAATTGTATATTTAGCAACGTAAATGGGACTTACGTTGATTATTCCGCCGGCACATGAGCTGCGACTGAATGTTCCCGAAGTCTCTGATGGTGAGATATTTGCCGAACTTCGATCTCACGTAGAACCGGATGTTGAAGCAATCAAGCTTTTGACGGATGGTTTCCAGTTCCTCAGGCAGCATTGGACGGTTTTAGTTGAACCACCGAGAAGCTTCAGCACCAAAAAGCTCGTGATTGCGTAGCATGCTAAATCTAGTAATGCGAGAGGAGATGTCTAGCTGTCAACGTTGAAGTACGTCCCACACTATGTGTGATCGAGCAGTTGGCGTCTTTTTCCCTCGTTAGGACGACTGGCCAGTCATTTCCGGTGCCATTAGTACCTGAAAAACTCTGTATTACCGAAGGAGGTTGCTTTCAAAATGCTTACGCTGTAATGGGATCCTGAACTTCGCCGGAATTGCTTGACGTAGTGTACGAATTCGTGAACGTTGCAGAATAGGCGGTTGTCCAGGTTTTCTCCGAAATGGATGGCAACGTTCACTGCGTACCCTTGAGCAGCAACAGGGGCAAACGCAACGACCGATTGTGTAGTTGAGGAAGCTATAACGAGTATGCTTCACAGGCGCGCGCAGACAATTGTACAGGTCAGGTCCACCAATGTAAATGGGTAATCGGCCCATATTTTTGATGAAGGGTTACTACTAAAAGCGTCTTTCGTAGTGTGAACTGAACAAGAACAAACACACTTGGAAGTTTGGGCAGATACGAGAAATCAAAATGTTGTAGTACTTGTGGTATTCACTCTCGTGTCTGTTTACATCAGAGTGGTATTGTGGGTTCTTTTTCGCCAACTGTAATAGGGGTATTTCCCTCCGCTTAATTCTCAGTCTGAAGCTCCCAAGCTAGCGTCCCCGTGGGAAAAACACAAAAGGGAACAAAGTACGCTAACGCCCAGAACCAGGTCAAAAATACTTGTACAGCGCACCGTATGTAGAGTGTATGGTGCGACAAAATTTCGGAATTTCTGACACCTTCGGGATGCGCATTTGGCAAGCGGCATTCGGCCAATTGTGGATCAGGACTGACTGTTGGGTTCATGCTTTCGACCAGTCAGAGCTCGCCTTTATGCTGAGCCAACGAGCGGCCAGAAACCTTTGGCCAATAGTGTGTGAGATAGTTTTCTCAGTCATTGTAGTGCCTAACTGCGAGTGGTCAATTTGTATCGGTGTGGAATTCCACCTAAAAGCAACCTGGTAGTGTTCCAACCTTCATGCGCCATTCGGGTGGCATGGCAGCTTTGCACCGAAAGGCGCCATGGCTGAACCGTTATTATTATTATTATTATTATTATTAATTACCATTCTCAGCCAGTGCTTGTTTAGCCTACTTGTGTCCAACAGGGAGAACGAGACCGTCCCAGACAACAAGGATGAATGGACAATAGTACTCATTTTCACTAAAGTGAATTCAGTTACTGCAGTGATGTTAGTTTCACTGCTGTTGTAACAAGAATTCCGGTTGACTGATTCTTTATCGTCTCACGATGGCACGCCACGATGACACCTCACTAGTTGTACTAGCTCTGACTGAAATGCGTCAGATAAAGTCAACGACAGAATATCGAAGGTCCGAATCACGTTCTAATTAGTTTCACTTGTGATCCTAAAGGCCACGTGCACCAGGCTATAGCAAGGAGCGTGTTGTCGTATGAGTGCGAGACGTGGCCTCTTTGGACAGATGATGCCGGACGACTTCAGGTTTTTGGCAACCGATGCAGCAGGAGCGGCGCTAGTCTGAGATTAGGCCAACGGATTCCTGACCAGGTGATTTAAGAGCGGGTACTGGGCTGTGCAGCAGGTACTTCATTTGCAAAAAACATCCGACGTTATCAATTGCGGTGGTTTTGTCGTGTGCTACGCATTCCGAAACACCGTCTACTGAGTCGAGTGTTGTTTTTGTGCCTGTTTCAGAATGGCGTAAACCACAAGGTGGTCACATTATGACTTGTCAAAAGTGTGAAAGCGTTTACGAATAATTTGGGTGGCATTGTTGGGGTTGCACTTTTTCCCGGATGTGGCCCGGTGACCTCGCTTGCGCCTGGCTAGAGACATCCCAAGAAATGGCGGCTGATCGATATCAACGGTCTTTGTGCTGTCAGCTTCCGTCCGGCGTGTCTGATCGAGCACATCAGAATGCCTGACATAAGCCAGAAGCGGTCCCCTCCATCACCCACTATTTTTCTCTACTTCTCACTCAAGCGTATTAAATAAAATTAGATCCAATTTGTTGTCTGCACGGCGGTAAAGCTTTGGAGTGAGCACTGATGTTGCTGCATTTGATGGGATTGATGATAGTCAACCCCAAAACAATCTCCACCATCTGGATAACTGTGGGTCGCCAGTGCATTCCGCTGGACCAACTCGATATTCCTGAGCTGCAGAAGCATGTCGAGGTTGTTGAATGGATTTGCTCTACTTTGGTACGCGTACTGCTGACGGAAAGCAAATGACCTTCCGGCCCATAAAATGATACGATCAGAGGCAGGCTGTGTACTCCAGAAAGAATTACGGTCTTTAATTGAGTCTTGCAATCTTTGGGTGATAGCTACGTGTTCCAAATGGGCCAATGCTTGTTTTGCGGTTAGTGGACTCCAAGTAACCCGATGTGGGCATTTGTGCTGGAATTTCGCACTGCCAGTGGTCAGACGACAATCCGCACACGGGTGAAGCAGTCACTCCTCGTTATCCGGAGGATGAGTCTCCACCACAAATCTACCATCTGATCATGTCTCCCTTAGGCTTAGTCGTCCAACTGAAGAATTTATCTTATCCGTTGGGGTTAATAGAGCTGCTAATCTTGCTTCTCGAAGCAATCGTGACAGATGTGACTACAACGCATCCTTCTCAATCCTAGAACTACAGTCTTTTGGGGCGTATGCTGGTGCGACAAATAAATACTGTTTATCGCGTTGACCTGCATTGATCTTCACTGAATCAGACAACCGTTCATCACAAAGATGACTTTTACTAGCATACAGTCCAGGAAAGCGCCTTCAGCCCTGGGGTGAAGTATAACTCATACACCGCATATATCACGAACCATTGCGTCAGGATTGCCAGATACACAAAAAGTCGAGTTTGGAACATTTGAGCTCTTCGAGGGGGCTTGAGGTGCACGACTGAGGTGGGGCCTAGCGCACGTTTGACAGACAACATATATCGACAGAGGAAAAGCAGGGTTTTGGTGAGTTAGTTGACGTAGATTACGGATTTTTAAAGTTGCGACGTTACTCAGGTCCTTTGAGGTTAGCAACTGATTGATTTAGTTTATTTTTCTATGCTGTAGTTTAGGCATGGAGGAATGGCTATGAGAATGCAGATCTGTTGATCGCACTGCATTATTCCATGGGTGGAAAAGGGGTGCGCGGAATGGCCGGGGAGCGAAGAGCCGCAGGGACAAATGTCACTTCCTGGTTGTCCAAGCCCAAGAAGGATGTTTGGTTTAGGTGTCACGCCTTCAGTCTTTGACTCAAAAGCTTGACTCACAAGGCACTAGAAAGATTTGGAATGCTCTTCAGGAACACTGCACTGGTTTCTGACTCAAAGGTTGTTAGGATTTTCTCGGAGACAAACGCACTTGGCTGCAAGGGACCGGGCTCGCCCAAAGAGTCGCTTTTCGCCTGAAGGAACTGCCCCCTTGCCTTCGCACTCCTGTCACAGAGGACAGTCCGGTTTGCCTACAGACCGCCTCGTTATACAATTTCTCGTGGTAAGAAAACTCTGTTCTTCATTGGACTGTACACCGTTGGTTTTCCGTGTATGGTGAAACCTTTGGGAACTAACTTTCAGCTAGTACAACCTGCAGGCTCATCAAAGTACTTAGGCCTGATCCCTGCGACAAGGTGACAGCTTTAGGTCAGGTTGATAATAATATGCAGCCGACACAGTATTTTCAAATAGGAGTAGCTGCAGGTGTTTTTGTATGTCATCCCGTCCTGCGACACGCACCTTGCACCTACCCTGTTTCTGGACATACAGTCAAGTCACTTAAAATCCCAGTACAGGCATTCGAAATTGTGGGACATTTTACATATCTTGAAAGGATGAAATAATTCTGACTCCATTTTGACAGGTTAGATCACTACACGGATTTGGAAAGCCATGTATGCTTCTTGTACTTTGAGCCTCCTATGGTAGCCAGTTGGAATATCTACGAATCTCAAGTGACATGTATACTAGCTTGCAGTTTGGGTTGTGTTTACATCGCTGAGAAGTAGCCTGTGCAAGCGGCCGAAAGGAGAAGGCTTCGGGACTTTGAGACCGCTGCATCACGAGTGTCAATCGTGTAGGTATATGCCGGCGAACTCACAACAGGAAGGTTAGGAGAAAAGTGGTCCGTAGTGTAGCATGCACGTCAATCAAAGGGTGTCCTCAGAAACAAAAGAGATGGTGCTTAGGCCAAGCATTGCGCATGCGGAATCATGGTTCGCGAAAAGTGCTGTTTTCTATTTCAAATGCATAGTGACGCGAGCCGACAGCTGATCGACCTTTGACGTGGCAGGGGAACACAGAGCATATTACGGAAAGTCTGAGTGTAGTCGGTGCAACTCATCCTCCAGAATGGGGTCCGTGCAATCCTCGCTCTGTCTAACTAGAGGGAATGTAAGTCATGGCTGATACTCGATGTCCTCAAAATTTTTGTTGTCAGTTACTGTCCGGAATGCCTGAACGAGTGTCTGGAGGTGCGAGTATTGGGCTAATATTAAGTCTCTTTCCTATTCATTTTTACTTTTTTCTCACAAGTCTTTCAAATAAATTAAGGTTGCGCTCAAGCGAAACATCAGCTTTTGGATGCTGGTGTTGTACTTTCGATGACTGTAAGCAAGCTGGACGCATATAAGTCTGATGAATTTTGTGTCCATCGTTCTAAAATGGCTGCCACGTTCAACGGACACGTACTAATGCGTGTCCAGCAAGTAAATGCAGGCTGTTGTCATCAACGAAGGTTCTGATTATGCGAGACATGGAGGGTGGAAGTTTATCGAGCCATAGTTGTGCCATGATTTCGACCGCCAGCTTACGGCAGCAGAGAATGTGCATATGACGTAGCAGTTGTGATGGCGACCTGTCACCAAGCTTGACTGTGGCGAATAAATCCCTCAGCATCTTATTTTCAGATTTTCCTGTCCTACTGACAGCATCTCGAAGAGCGTCATGGGAATTTTGTTTGGGGATATCTTCCAACAGATCTTCTACTTCTGTTGCTACATCACTAGGAAGATGCTGGACGACATAGGAAAGGCGGATGACCTGGGAAGTTACACGTCGGGTAGCGAAAACAGCCTCTCCCTGGTGAAACCACACCCTGGGGTTGCGGGGATTATAGTCTGGTAAACAGATGCTACTAGCATTCTTGACTAAATCCGATGAATCAATGTGTGCATCCATAATGACCGGGCAAAATGAAAACTACGACAATTTGAAAAGAAAGTCAAAAAATATCTAGAAAGACTCGGACCCACCAAATTTGTAGTGGTCCGGCTACACAGAGAGCCACTTTACCAGGAGTGTGTTGCAAAGAAATAAAAATAATAACGCCAGGTTGAGTATACAATAATAAAGAGACCAGATGAAACAGACTCACTAATAATTGTTCCCTTTAAAATAGTTCGCGGTTGGCCCAGGTCAGAGAATAAATAATAATCCAATCATGGTTGTCCAGGAGTCTTCTGTTCTCACATATAATAAAATTAGAAGATAGTCTGGGATGTTTTGATACCAGAGTTGGCAAATGCAACTCGCGAATGACCGCTGTAAACGCAAGCGAAATGAGAAGAGAGAGTCGACGCACGTCACCACGTTTGTATTGCGTGAAATTGTACAAATGCGCGATTTTGTAGTTTTTCGTATTCAAACATAAAACGTTTGTGCAATTGACAAAATGTGCAATGTTATAATGGGAGCAAAAGAAAGCTACAAAACTCCACGATTTTTTAGCTGCATGGTAAAATGGGTTGAAAAATTTGTGAGCCAAAGTATTTCTTTCGATCACAGAGAAAAGCCCTTTATTCTGGGGCAAAGATAATAAAGGCCCCCACAAGAAAACTTTCCAAGAGGTTTGGAATACGAAACAAAGTGAGGGTTTACACCAGCACAAGAGAGCCGGTAAGAAATTAGTATGAAAACTGAATATCACGAAGAGCTTGGAGAATATCTGGACAGAAAATTAAGCTGAAAAAATAGGAAAAGTAGACTTCGCTGTCGCTATGCGAGATTCTTACTCTAGCAGTAATCAAACGTAAAACACAAGCTGTACAAAGAATGACTGAATGGTTCAGACAGAATATGGGTGTTTCCAAGAGCACATACTGTGGCAATGTCAACCAAATATGTAGTGGTTTCAGGCAGATGGTGATTCTTCAGCAATAGTGAGTAAACAGGCTATCACTCCGGGCATGGCATGATGTTGACTGGGAGAAATTTCTCTACGGTAAAAATAGAGGTCCGGTTTTCCTGGAGACAAAAGTCATAGCTAGTTTAAGCTGAGGAACTTAAATGGTTCATCAGAACATGATAAACTAAGGTAAACTTCGACGCGGATGATAGATTCAGAGCTAACAACACATTGTGCAGGACTACGAAGCGCCGGACGCAGTGAGGAATGTATCATAAGTTTGGAAACGAAAATCAAAAAACCACATTCCGAATAGGGGAAGATCGGCGTTGAGTGTGCCTATAGCCTGTGCCTTATCGGCATATACCTGTGATGGCTTGGATAGTCCGTAAGAACAAATAGGATGTGCATAGGGATAGCATTGTTGGTAAATGTCTGAATGCTGACAGGGACCAATGAAGATATGCCAGCTATGGCTAATATAAAGATGGTGGGCGAAGTCATATAGGCCCCAATGGTCAAACACTGCAATTATCAATGACAGTCGGATCCTGTGGTCACCAGTTTTTTACTGTCATTTACTTACCGGCACATGTATGGACGAAACACAGGAAATGTTCCAACCGTTTTGGGTTTATTACACGGGTTTCAAGAATGGCACAAGTTTAATGTAAGGAATTGACGGTCTTGGCATACGAATACACATGATACACAAGGCTGTCCTTTGAAGTATAGTACTCCACCACGAAACCACTCGAGCGCAATATAGAAATTGGCCTGATTTTGTGCCATTAAAAACAAAATATCACCGAATTATTATGACAGTTCAAAGGGAACTATAGAAATTGGCCTGATTTTGTGCCATTATAGACAAAATATCACCGAATTATTATGACACTTCAAAGAGGATTGACCACCGGATGGAAATTAGGTGATAAATATGGCAGCTGTGGAACCGTTAGTTTGAGATTTACGTGGCACTGCTAAGATTCTTAGAGATGGATGGCACGCTACACATCAGCTGGAAATGTGACATAGGTTACACATGCTTGGATACGGGTTGTCTGTTTTGGTGCTGTTTGCGCTCATGGTCATAGCTGAGACGGTCTGGAACAGGTAATGCTACTACCTGATACCCGTCAGGTTGTTGTTCTGAAATGTTATTTAACTAGGAGCAACCTCGGGATAATAAATATCATAGTTAAACAGCCGAGGCCCCTTCAAGTAATTCGTATGCTTACAGGATCCACTGCTTCAATTTGGAAGCACAAAATGTTTGGACCATCATGCTAACGGCACATGTCCAGACACTCGCACATTCCTGACTGCGTCCAAACTCCACCGGGTTTTTCTACTCCACATTACGTCCGGGACCATACCTGTTGTCCACGAGCATCGTCAGAGCTAAACACCGAATGCAACCAGTGACGAAGTTTGTCACTACTGTTGCTACCAGATAGCGAGAATACACGAAGAGGTGTGAGGAGCTTGTGGAATTCTTAATGAGAGGTTTCGTCCTGTAAGTAAGTGCCATTTACGCGGAGAAGCTGCAAAGCAATGCATGATTGTTTTAATATCACTGGGAAAGCTAGGCAGAGCGCGTCGCACAAAACCCCTGAGAGTTTCGAACCTGCAACGTCTTGACCAGTAGTTTGATCACTTATACACATGCAGACAGATCTCAATAAAAGAAAAACGGCTGTACAGGGCCTCTCTGTTGTTTTATCATAGATAGACTTTATCCACTGGACGGAATCTCGAGAAAAATTCATGATCTCCCACACTATGACCAATTTTTATCAGTTTACATGCAGACTAGCTTAGGGCGACTGAAACTTCCAGCACAGACGTTGGCACTAGAGAAGTCATTCAATCAACGACTGACCACTTGATGTGGATTCGTGATGAAAGCATGGGTGGCGCTTTATCCTGACTAAATGCGGTTTAATCACACTACCAACTAGGCGCTCGTAGCCAAGTGGCTGTGTTTAAACGACTACACGGAAGGTCACATGCATAAAACTCTTTAATTTAGCGCTTCCCGGGAAGAATTCAACAGATGTTCAGTGTTTCTTGGCTTTTTGCAACAGATTGGCTACAAGTATGAGCTGAGAAAGTTTTCAATAAGTTTCAGTCTCCGTTGCCTCTGAGAGCTTGATGTACGCACAAGACAGAATAAGAACTTTTTGCCTGGAGGGAAGAAGTTGTATGTCTAAACATAAGGTGAGAATATGAATTCCTGGCCAATCTTGTGTGGGGTAGGCTTTTTGGCTGAAGCAGCACCCGACTGCGGGTGGTAAAGCGGGATCTGTGTGGAATTCCGCCTAACACTTAGGGCGACTGAAACTTCCAGCACAGACGTTGGCACTAGAGAAGTCATTCAATCAACGACTGACCACTTGATGTGGATTCGTGATGAAAGCATGGGTGGCGCTTTATCCTGACTAAATGCGGTTTAATCACACTACCAACTAGGCGCTCGTAGCCAAGTGGCTGTGTTTAAACGACTACACGGAAGGTCACATGCATAAAACTCTTTAATTTAGCGCTTCCCGGGAAGAATTCAACAGATGTTCAGTGTTTCTTGGCTTTTTGCAACAGATTGGCTACAAGTATGAGCTGAGAAAGTTTTCAATAAGTTTCAGTCTCCGTTGCCTCTGAGAGCTTGATGTACGCACAAGACAGAATAAGAACTTTTTGCCTGGAGGGAAGAAGTTGTATGTCTAAACATAAGGTGAGAATATTTGGCATACTTCGTGCTAGCACAAAGCGCGACAATCGTAGTTGTCAATGTCTTCACCCCTGGAATACGAAAAACGGTGCAGCTCTTCCTACGAAATAGTCCTTTAGCAACTTTATCAAAACTACGGAACGGTTGCACGACCAATTATTGGAACCTTGTTTGTTTTCCGATAGACAAAATCTTCAGGAGTAGACCAAGCTATTTTGAGAACCTTTTGAAAGTCACAACCACAATAAAACATCAATACAACACTGATACGGCCACCGGAAAATCCGTACAAATGAACACGAGTAAGGAAACTCTAAACGGGTTTTGCACAAGGATTTAGTCACGTTGCTGAGTGGTTTACATGGAAGTTGAAGTGTACATGTTTATGGCTAGCCAAACAGCCATCCTACCAATAAGGGCTCTGCCAATTAGGGACGTTTCATCATGCAAACATGAAGCGATGCGGCCTTCCTCAGTTTATGACAAACAAGACAGGGGGTGAAAGATGGCAGCAATTCATTGAGAGCCTCACAATAGACTTTTACTGCGATTCACCCACACTCACTCACTCACAAAAATAAGAGTTACATTGATGAGCACAATGTATGATCCTGTGTTAAAGGAATACCTTCAAAGTGGAAGGAATGTAATAACCAACGGAGGACAGTTTTCTCTCTGGAAGTTCATGGGTCCTGTGATATTCTGGATCACATTGGCGTGAATGCCAGTTTTGAGAAGAGCATTGTCAAGGAATTTAGGAAGAGGTTACCATGAAGAATGCTCTGCCCGACGGCTGAGGCTAAGAGGTCACCAGTGATGAGCATACTTCTCTTCAGGGATCAATCGGGGCACGAGAGGTCCGAATCGGTCATACACAAGACGTCAAAGAATTTCTGAGCCATCTATTATGCGGCATACAGTTTCACTACTGTAAACCCTGAGCTTTATCCTCCAATAGTAGAGTGCGCTAACCCGAGCCTTCGTTCAGGGACATTCACAAAATGCTGCGTACGTACTCCATATTCCAGGAGGTAAGAGGTAAGGAAGCACCAGTATAGCTGCACAATGCTCTTAGGCGTGTGTCTGGAGCTAACCTATTAGAAGACACGCATGGTCAATGCCCATCTGAGTTGAACGTTGCCTTTGGAATCACACAAAACTCACATCGTAAGCGGTTTCTGCAGAATCGTGATTCCTGGATGACCCCTTGCATTCTGGTTAAATCCATCAACAAATTTCATTTTAGGTGATAGAATAATATACCATCATAAGGCCTCGCTCGTCCAGGGATGTGACAAAAATCACCGTTGTCTGTTAAGGAACCAAACTTGGAGAGAGAACCTCGCTTCCGTTGAGGCCCTAGGCGAAGTCACAATTGATTCCATGTTCATCACATAAATTTCCTGAGATTACAGATTGTCCCTCTATAAATCGACAGAATCAACAAGAGTAACAAAGGAAACTGAGTTCCAATTTTAGGTATTTGTATCAATCTGTATTGGCGACCTTAGCACAGAATTTACGCGATGACGTTCAAACTGGCAGGCTTTTTTTCGCTGCCGTCTCTGAACAGTAAAGATGTTCTTGTGAGGTCGCTCTGGATTGACAACCCGAGTATCCACAAACCTCAAAATTTCCTGCGTGCTTAAAAACCTAAAGACGTCACGCAACTTGTTCGGCGTTACAGGCAATTAGAAAAGATTCTGTCTACCTTCAACAGAGCAATTCTTCGACATGGCCACCTTCGTTGTGAATGTGGAAAACTCGAAAATTTTGTTTCGCATCGAGATTTTAAACTACACCCTATTTCGTGGTGTTCAGTTAAATTTGTTCAGCATACCTGCACGCGAGCAGGAAGCCAAAGACTCTAGAATTGACTTGGTAGGTTATCAGGTCCGGTCATAGATCCACGCGGCGTGAATAGCAAGAAAGAGGAAATAACCGGGATCAGCCGTTTGCGACAGCGAATCGTTTTAGTGCCAAAACCCAAGGGACCAACCGGAAGTGAAATTTTTCATAGCCTTGGGTCACCTGCACTTTGTGGGTAGAAAAGAGGAGAGATGAGATTGAAATATGATGCGCATTTACGGTACATTTACAGCCGCAATGTTTGGTTACAAGTGCGCAGATTTAGAGAGAGTAACATAATATTGGAAATGTAAACTACGGACAGTAAGTGGTGAGGCGGTAACGTGTTGAATTTTGAGAGGTGCTCACACTAAGCTTGTGGACAATGGGGTGGAGAGTATAATTTGACTCTGGAAGTTTATTTCAGAATAGAACAGCTATAAAGAAGCAAACAATCGACTTTTATTCACTTGCTGGAATAGGTCGTAATTGATCTCGGAGGTTTCGGTTGTAGGACCGGGTGTAAAAAATTGGTCATGGACCCCAGACTTAACGATCTTGCAGATGTATCTGAAGTGATCTTAAAGTATGAATATTTCAAAGGAAACATAAGTCGTTGCCTTCTAGTCAGGATGTGATCAGAGAACATGATTTGGGATCATGATTCAGTGACTAGAGGAAAAAAATCATCCTCGGATGGATGGAAAAGAGTATTGTTGATGGTTTACAAAACAAATGGAACGAATCGTCTGATATCATGCACCAGGCAAAAAAATATCCGGCGAGCTAAAAAACTAGTTGTTCCCATTTTCAACGATGCAGGCTTAAGGAGGTACCACTGGGCTGAACAGAAGTTGACAGAAGTTTTAATTAATCGAATTTGTTCTTTTTTAGTTTAAGACATCCACAAAAGTTGACAGAAGTTTTAATTAATCGAATTTATGTTCTTTTTTAGTTTAAGACATCCACAACTATCAACAAGGTATTAGGACATTTAGAAAAATCTACAGGAATAATCCCGACTGAACTGCCTGAAAGAACAGTGACCTAGTCCGCTGAAACATTCCAAAGTATCTAGCTTGCGCTCTGTTTATATGAAGAAAAACCCCAAAGTTTCACTTGTTTTACTATTTCGTCCAAAAAACTTGGCAGATGACAGTAAAAAGTGTGGGCTGCACTGCTTGTACGGTCCTCGTTTTTATTTTAGCTGAGTGTTATTTATTGCACCAAGCTTTTAACGTATATCATTAAAGATATCAGGACAGAACACAGGCCTCGTCATAACGCTCGAGGGTTGTTGTATCCGTCTGAAAATGTCAGAGAGCAGAACCCAGTCAAGGTTGTAAAATTTGGGATCCTAGGGAATGTTGATTGTATTTTCAAGACCGCATCTGGCGATTACCAACAAACATGTACGGGGTAACAATCTCTAGTTACTATGAAGCTATTGTGATCAAACTGACAACTTGATGTCTTCCACTTTAAGATCTGATGCATTCTTAAATGAGGAAACCACAATAGGTATCTACTAACTGAAACCCCCCTTCGAGCTCCGAACATATTGCATGAGTTCTGTCAGATTGTGGGTGAACCGCCTTCCTTCGCTTAAAACAGGAGAACATTAGGAGTTACGTGCCCATTTTCCTTTTAAAAAATCCATGTCCGTTTTTATCATTGTCGTCCTTTGCAGTGCTCGTTGCCACATAACCCGTCGTCCTGTTTTGCACTTTCTGCATCCTAGAATGATGCAACTAAAAAAACTTCAACACCTGGTAGTCACCGGGACTGAATACATCGTTAAGTTGATCATGAAGTCTCTTAATTCAAAAGTCCAGGAAGTTCAACAGTGCAGCGCGTTCAGCTAGATGTAGGACCTCGCCGCGTCCCTGACATCATCTCGGGACTTGTGATCTACAGTGAAATAATCCTCTTTCCCCTGTGAGTGTATCTTTGTGATTCATCTGTCTGTGGTAAAAAGTTAGGCTATTTCAACCATCACTTCTGCACTAGACGGATCGGATCTTATTTAGAGGAAGTTGGATAGTTGTATTTGGGATCTTGTTTCCTTCTCGTAAACTAAAACTGTTTTTCAGCCCGGAGAGTTGCCTTGATAACAAGTGATTTTAACCAGTTTGGTGGTCTGTTCCGAGCGGAATCACCTTTTGCATTAACAAAAGATGAGACTACACCGTTATAGAACCATTTATGTGGTACAGTACCTCAAGGATTTTCAACATGGCTGAACTGCATGCGATGAATGACAGGTTAGTTGACGCGCTCTACTGATTCAGTCAGAGGCATCGTGGGAAAAGCATAGAAGTTTGAGAGAATAAAACCTTGGTCGGTTAAACTTGCCACCTTCCTTATCTTTTTATTTAGGTAGACCCAAAACGTTTGGAATGTTTTCTGTGATAGACCTCATGGATTTGGACAAAGGCTATTTGGTTGATTTTTCACAGAACACTAACCTGAGGGCACCATATGTATTTTGTGCTGTGTGTTGACGGAAATGGCGCCATATATTAGTTTTCTAGTCATCGAGATTAGATTCCATTTGGACGAAGCTAAAGGATTGAGAAACCATCTGCATGTAATGCTTTTGCGCTATGTAAAGCTAGTGAACAGGTAGCAGGATAACGAGGAATATGGCTTCACCTTGGATGTGGTTTATCACGTCAGTGCCGCAGATATTTATCAAAAACGAGATGAGCATGGCAAGAGAATACACATCTGTCATTGCTGACTGGGAAGGCTTTCAGCTTCAGGTAGCGCGAAATTTTACCTTGTATTGGTGTGCAATTTAATCTGTTTTGATTGGCCCGATCCCGGGTTATGTATGGATAGGGTATCCGCTATTTCAGTGAGCTGCCCGAGGTTGTTAGTACTGTGAAGAGGTGTCAGAATTTTCAGTTGATATTTAGTCCTGAAAGACAAGCCAATCTTTGCCGAAAAGCCGATAAGCACTTTAAAGCTGTTTCACTCTCGTTGGGAAACATCTGCAAAGTGAATTGCGCGAAACTAGAGAGTTTAAAAACTGCAACCTCCCGGCCTCGGACACAGCCATTTGGCCACGAGCGGCTGATCAGTAGAGTGCTTAATTCCCCTTAAATAGGCTATGTTGCTGCCTATCCTTGACCAAACGGAACTTTTGTCCAATTTGTGTGACACACATCGTAGAGTTCCCCTCCATTTGGATAGCAGAAAGAATGTGGGAAGTACCGATTATATGTTAGCTGAATAACTTTTTCACCTGTATTGTACGTTTCACGGTTTTCACCGTGATAACACAAGTGGGATCGGGTTCAACACTTTCCTGAAATTTCACCAAATTTATTTGAGATGAAGCATTAATTGTACTAACTCCTTTGTATGCGACCACCAATCATTGTTGATAAACGCTCACACGTTTAAAGAATAGAAAATGCTAATCAAGATTTTCACGGTATATCAGTCAACCCGTTTATTATATCCTATTCTGCCCGAGTTTATCCATGAGCGAATGGACCAGTTGACGTTCTAGTCAGGTTTCGCACAACTATTGATTCGATTGGAAACTTCTCAGTCCTCTTCTGGAATTATTCTCATATGAGCAACCTAGAAGTCGTTAATAGTCTGAAGAGATTTTGGAATATTCAACTGAAATTTCATCCCTTAAGTTTGGCAGTAAATCTCAGTTGCAGTCTGCCAAATTCCCTTACACTGTCATTAGTTGTTAAGCAGCCCAGTAAGAGAATAATTCATCAAGACGGATGCGAATTTCATCTGTGAGATCTTACCTCAAGCGACCAGTCAATCAATACCTGACCACGTGATGTGGATTCCCTGAATGACGGATGAGTGGCACCATAACATATATAAGTGCAAGTTAATTACACTACTTATGAGCCTCTTGTGGCCGAATGATTGTGTTAAATATACTAGCCTGCAGTTTGCAGATTTTAAACTCTCTAGTTTCGGGAATCTCCCCTCACAGTTGATGACGAAACATCTTTACAGTGCTTTCTGGCTCTTCAGCACATATAGTGGCTTCGGTGAAAGAATGAAGTCACATTTAAATTAAAACAGATTTCAAGAGTGTGGATGTCTAGTTAGTTTGGATAAGTGTCATTTATGAGGAGCACGGGTACGTCCGACGAGACATAAAGATGAATAGTTAAGTGTCATTTATGAGGAGCACGGGTACGACGAGACGTCCGACGAGACATAAAGATGAATAGCCCGAGACTGTTCTTATTCCAATTAAACCAAGGGAATCTGAATTCATTTGAATGATCCTAAATAGGCCTAACATAAAATTGGCGTTTTAAAAGGGAATATTGCCCTCTGTATATTTGTAGGTGAAGGATTGCTTCTAGATATATGAAACCAAGGATTGTGCTTACGGAATCGTATGAGACGGCTTCACCAAGGTAAAGTAGAAGGGATCTCTACAGCTTAGAGCAAGAACAAGTGGATACAAGAGAGTAACAACCACATCACCAAGAAACGCAGATGTATACCCAGCTTAACAATGGTGGGTAAGCACGGAATACAAAACAGAAAAAGTCAGAAAATATTAAAGCTTTGGGGTTGGAGCTGCGATTCACACCCATCAGAAAGAAAATGTTAAACATGCTAATGCGAACGAATGGAAAGCAGAAAACTGTAAAGTGTGTAGAGATCGGTTGTCAGTCACTTGGGCTGACACTTGGAGTAAGGGAATTTCAGTGAAAAAGAGTTATTAGTACGTTCATTAAAGCTGAAGTACACAGCTCAGGCAGACAAAAACTCCGCATACTTTCATTCCCCTAAGCAAACTGTCGAAAGATCTGCGAGCTGCCACAGGCAAACCAAATTTGTGAATGACGCTCAAGAGAAATCACAGCTCGAAATGTCTCGAACCGGAATATTATGAGTAGCATTCAACCAAATTTATTTTAAATCCCTCCATCAGTCGTAAAACATAATCTTTTAACCGTCTGCCAAAAACTCGGTCAATCTGACAACTTGGAGAACTGCCTGAGGAGTCTTTCCGTTAAAGCACATTGTTACCCAGAAATAAATCCGCCGATCGGGTATCAAACCGCTTCCTGAACTAAGACTGCCTTTTTTTTACCTTTTTCTACCTTCCAGTCTAAAATTTTATAATATACTTCACCGCTGGTCGGGTTAGACAGTAATTCACAAAAAAGTGACCATCACAAGGGAAGTGGGATTTTCACTTCAATTTAAGTGAAACTTCGAAAGCTCGTAAACCGGATATTGGCTGACAGAAAAAGTCTTTCGACTATTTATGATAGTCTCGTAAACCGGATATTGGCTGACAGAAAGTCTTTCGACTATTTATGATAATCGTGTTTCAACATAGGGGGTCTTTCTCAAAGGTTTTTGGTGTCATTTCGATTGTTTTCGAAACGCTGAGTTATATGTCAATGAAACATCTTGGACGTTTATTTTCTGCGCGCAAAATTTATAACCATTTGGAATATTAACGTTAAATACATATCGTTCAGTCGCTCAATAGTGGATATTTCATTGCCTCGTCCATCTCTCTGATCCTCTGAGGATATGAGGAGAGAGCATGTTTTCACCTCTGCAGCTATGGAAGTGAACTCTGAGTGCTCCATACCTTAACTCTACAATTAACAAAAGATTCAAAACTTTGAAACGATATCAGTTTCGCTAAGGAAAATATGCCAAAGATTCGGCTCAAAATGAACGGTAGGCGATTTTGTGTGACATCCAATATACAAAATTTAACCATGGGATTCTGTGAGGAATGATAGATCGTTTCGGCCTATGGTGAGGGAGTTCTCCAGGAGAGTAAACGTCATTCCACAGTTATCAAGAGATTGGACGGAGACTGGACAATGACGTCGGCGGACCAACAAACACCGTGAAGGATACCGTTGTTTTTTGCGCTGATCGTGCGTTTACCAGGTCAAGTGTCACATTTTGTGATGCCTCACGCTCGGTAGCTTAGTCAAGAAACATGGTGATTACCATGCCAACCGGTAATTACCCATGACTAAGTGGGAGGAAAGTGTTATGTAAACGCGTGCAATGGATATCTGGGGAGACTTAAAAACGAACTTATAGAACAGTCTAGTGTGAAAAAGGCTTCAAGCCTGTTGTACCGGCACAGCAGACAACTGTGGATGTTATAAAAAGCAGTAAGCAATCAGTTGGTAAGTCAGAAGTTTAGTACTTCAAACATCCTCGTTTATTAGACAGCACACCTTACTTAAAATGTGACCAGTTCCAGATGAGAACGTTAAGCAAACCCCCATGGTTGTGTAAAGTACGATCGAATACTTAGTAACCCAGTTCCATGGATCTCTGACTTCAAACCTGTGCTTAGTTTATGCAATGATTTCCATTACCAGCGAAAAGATAGACCACCTACTCAACGAAAACAGTCAGCTGCGTAAAACTGAAATGTCACCTAGAAGTTATGGCTTTTCGGAAATCAGGAAAGCATTACTGAGGCTGAACCAAAAGCGTATACAGAACTCTCTGTTCGACCATTTGGTCTTGCTTTTTTTCCAAAATCAATGCTAAAATGATTAGCCCCAATGAAGATGATCTATATGAAATCAGCATATTCCATGGATTGGAACTAAGAACCGACTAGACTTCAAGTTATCAGAGGCATTTTACTACTTGAAGAAAGCTCACCAATACACACCAGTCCTCAGAAGGAGCCACGATAATGTCTCATGACGGCTGACCAAACCCAAGTCCTCACGTAAACCCAAAAGCTTAGATGCGCTTCACGTATAAACTTATCTGTGTGGTCTGCGTCCAGTTGATGAACTCGTTAAAAAAGCCAAAATATTGTACAAGTAATTTGTTGTTGAAAAACACATTAGATTCATACACCTGCAAAAATGTACTTCCTCATTTGGGTACATATTGTTCCGATTGAATGGCATGTTAGGTCGCAGATTAAGATGTTGGTACCCGAGCATTAGTCGTAAAGAGAAAAGAATGACGGCCTAATTAATTTCCATTTAATTCACCATGCCCGAGTTGCTTTTGGATTTTGCTTTACTGATTAGTAAATTCGGAGGATAGAAAACGTATGGTGTTTGTCCAGGCGTGAGTCAAAAATATCTAAGTTCAGGTTCACTGAGATACGGACTATGGATCAAGTAACTAAAACAAGCCGTTCGGCAGGGCTTGAATTTTGCTACTGAAAAAATAAATCATTTTTGGAACCAACGCGTGAACTATAGAACAACCTGACGTTTTACCTCTTGGGTGAGGATCAATCAGAAACACTGGAAAAAGAGAGAATCCCGAACACCATTGGAGCATTGGGAACAAAATTTTTTTGTGTGATTTATCCGGAATAGTGCCTGGTTAAGATTTAGTGAGAAAGATTGAACATAGTAGAGACTCCGAGGCAAACATCACTTAAGAGATTTGATTGGCTTGAATAAGAAATGAATTAATTTTTCGGGAACTCTGCGAATATTTGACAAATCACTAGAATTCTTACCACAGCATAGACCACTGCGTATTGTGCCAACCCACCAGCGCTACACTGTTTGTGCGAAAGCGAAGTATAATAGTTTCAACGTTTTTTGCGCCTGTCCTTAACTCAGTGAATCAAGAATAATAATACCGAGTTGCAGTAGACAACGTATGGGACCAAGTAAGCCAGTTGTGAAGAATCGTTGAAGTTTTGGGGTGGATTTAGAGGCTAGCTGCTCTAATATATTTAACTAAACACAGATGCAGTGAAGGCTTTATCTCCAAGGATCTATAATCACACGTTCCCAGATACGTAACTGCCGAGCGAACTCAATGACATTGAGGATTTTTTCGAGTTTGGCGTTAAAATTTTGGTTGTCCGTGTAACTATCACAGAACTGACAAGGAAGGAATAACTAACTCGATCGCAGCCAGTCAAATGTTTACAAATATTGCAGAAATGTCATCATCATCGTCATCACCAGCGAAATTAGCTAGAGGTAGCATGTGGTCAAGTTAATTGCTGTTTGAAGTAACGCGCCAAACGGTCCAAATGTTTTCCTGTGCTGCAGATAAGAGATACATTTTGGTGCCTGATGGCTTCACCGACAAGAAATTTCCAATGACCAGTCGAACGAATCAGGTGGAACAGCCTGTGGCGTTTCCAGCAATTCTGGCACCCTCATGCTCCTCGGCCTTGAGGTTCATCAATCCATCTGGTCTGCACGAACACTCAATTTCACCTGGCGTCGGATGATGGCTCGCTTTGAGTTTTTTTTGCCGTCAAGATAGATTCGTCGCTAAGCCTCCAGCAAGACCACGGTCCTTTCAGAGATGTAGTGTTTGGATGAAGTAGGATGGGTTGTGCAGCAGACAGAAGTTCCGAGTTTAGATAGCGATTTAGGTACATGCTTCAAGTGTCCGTTAATGCCCTGCAATAGGCCACCCGACAAGCGTTGGAGGAGACTGCTCTGGTTGTTTGGTTTGATTTCTGAGTCTACGAGCTTGTCAGTAGCTGAGCAAGTTGTGCGCGCTTTGCGTAGACCTTGAAAATGCAGTGAAAAGCCGAGTCGTGTTTGCTCGGAGACCTAGTAGAGATTCCAGAAGTAGCGTGATACAAACTGTAACTGTTGAAGATGTGGTCTGTTTTGCCTCGGGGTAAAGTCTGTTCATGAACACCACGTTTCGCAACTCAGTACGCCATAGGAATAATCTGTGATCAGCACACATATGAAGTAGATGCACTCTGTTATCCATGAGTCTCATATCCAACCCAAGACGAACACCCAGTTGGGTCTCAGCTACGTACCCATTTGGGGTCTACCTAAATCGGCTTTCATGTTACCACCAACCACAAAGAGGTCTGAGCTTTAAGCCAGTTGTAGAATAGCACCTAGAGCGTCATAAAAACTATTTTTGTCGGAAGCAAAGCTACATCAGGGCGTAAGCGGGCACAGTGAACAGAGAGCGATGAACTTTCTCGAAAAGCATATAACCACATGCTTGCCAGCCTAAGCCGTGATGATTCACGTCTTTGAAAACCGGTATGTTGTAACTGCTACCAGTTTCGGTCATATTAACATTGCATAGCTTCTAATGACTGATTTCTAGTAAGCGTTACAGAAAAGTTGGTATAATCCGAAATGCACTTCAGGGGATAAGTTGGCAAATCGGCCCACAAGATAAAATGGCCGACGTTTGAAACCGGATTTAAACTCGTGTTTAGCTAAACGAGACCTGGGGCGAAACAAAACGTAAGCGAAGAGTTTTTTTAACTCTATTTTTTTTACCTGAATGGGTGCCGTTAAGCAAAAATGAAATAATTTAACTTTATTTACTTAGCTTTTGATGAGTTTTGTAAAAAGTTAGTTTTAAAGCTCTGTTCCACTAAACGTTTGCCAAGCTCTCACACGCGATGCGCATTATACTCGGCCTAGTTTGTACGGGATATTTTCCATGTTTTCACAACAACCTACATCCCAGAGGAAGATGCCGTCACCAGCAAGCAGTGGATAGAAGTTGCATTTTTTTATCGGAAATATTATCGGAAATTTTTTCCACTGTTTTTTCCACTGTCTCTCTGGGTAGTTGACTGTGTGCTAATTACCACAATGTGCTTGAGATCATTTTAAATTGATCCATGGATTCTAACGATGGAAGTGTTTTTACACTGCATTTATGGTTGTAGTTGCGAAATCGCCAACAAACGGGGCTTAATGAAATTGGGGTCGACTAATAATTGGATAATCTCCGAAGTCTAGCACAAAACCAACGTTGGAAGCCCCTTGTAGTATGTGTCCCCAAACAGAAAAACTGACGTTACAGCACAAATGAAACATAAGCCAATAGTCTTTGTAGACTAATATGCATTTGTTAAATGTAATGCGTGTTCAAATTTTGTCTGAACTAACCTGATTAACGTCATACGTTAAGCAAAATTGAAAGCGCATTATACTCGGCCTAGTTTGTACGGGGTATTTTCCATGTTTTCACAACAATCTACATCCCAGAGGAATGTGCCGTCACGACCAAGCAGTGAATTGTGGATAGAAGTTGCATTTTTTATCGGAAATTTTTTCCACTGTTTTTTCCACTGTCTCTCTGGGTAGTTGACTGTGTGCTAATTACCACAATGTGCTTGAGATCATTTTAAATTGATCCATGGATTCAAACGATGGAAGTGTTTTCAAACTGCATTTATGGTTGTAGTTGCGAAATCGCCAACAAACGGGGCTTAATGAAATTGGGGTCGACTAATAATTGGATAATCTCTGAAGTCTAGCACAAAACCAACATTGGAAACTCCTTGTAGGATGTGTCCCCAAAACACAAATGAAACATAAACCAATAGTCTTTGTGGACTAATATGCATTTTTTAAATGTGGTGCGTGTTCAACTTTTGTCTGAACTAACCTGATTGACGTCATACGTTAAGCAAAAGTGAAGAGTTTATTTCAATAAATCTATTTTCGTTAATCATTATAATAATCATTACAACTCATTACAATAAATGACTAAAGTGGAAGCAGCCTGAGAAGTGAACATAAAAATAAACACTCTTTCGATTGTTGCTCGGTTAAATGATGTGGAACTCTCATTTTGGGTCCAAAGGAATGCAACACACTTGGAAACTTTCACTCAAATGTTCATTTGTTTATATTTGTTAAGCGTGTAGATACAAAAACCCTAATGAAAATTACTTTCACTTCATTTACTCGCAAAAACAAATTCAGGCTAATTGTAGTGCAGCTTGTTGTCAAAACTCAATGCTCTCAAACTGATTACATCAGAAGTTGACGGCAGGTGAGTGGGAATTGCAGCTTTGGACAAGGTGACAGCTGGTCATCTGGACGTAAAACTTGGGATGTCCATCTTCTAGGGATTTCAGATTCTGAATCAGGAAGAAAAGATTAGACGCATTTAAAAGGACCTGGTAATGAATACGATGTGAAATGGGTTTCAAAATAATATCAGTTGCACTTTGTTGTTACATTATGGCCTGAACGAAATAAAATTTGCCGGAACAGCAAACATATTAGTAGACTAAGTGAACTTTTACGTTGATCATCTAAGAAAACAAGATTTCAATTTTACTGGCGTAATTCAAGTGCACAGAGAACTTCAAGAGGACGCAAACGCACCTCTCAGATAAAGGGAGATTGCGGGTCTGGGACAGGCGTTTGAAGTGACAGCGGACAATGTCAGCCGATGTGATAAGCCGATGTGCATAAGCAAGAGTAGAGTTGTTTTGCCCTAGGTACGCAGAATAAAACTCTGGGAGAGAGTTGCAGCTTTTGTGTGAATATACGCTGTCACGGTTCATTAGTGCTGTGAGAGGGATGAACAACGTAACGGATCATAAACGAAAAAAAGTAGTAGATAAAACACTGAAAGTAATTTACGAATTTCTGAGTGCCTCAACTTCCAGGATAAACTTACCCCAATAACTCTTTGTAGGGAAATTTTCAGTAGGACACACAGAGAATATCAAGTAAGAAAAGGGATCAAAGGTGCCACAAAGCAGGGATCTAAAAACAGTTCAGCGTCAATGCCAAAAAAAACATTTTCGAAAATATCAATTAGAACATTAGGAGCTATGCAACAGATTTCACAGCAAGCTTCAAATGACTCCTTGATTTCAAATTCCGCTAAGGCCATTGTTGTTATTATGTGTTGTGTATTGATATAAATAAAACCTGACCAAAAGAGAGATTTCTTCTTGGTCAGATCTTACATCCGTTGATATGTATAATACAGCCTTTCTTGTTTTCGGAATAATCTGTATCTTGACTCTGGTGTGAAAGAAACCCGATGTTCTCGTATGTCTATCTCCAATATCTAGTGGATACATAAAAATTTAGAACGAACTATGGCTGTGAGAGAAAGCTGTCTCTGAAACAGTAAAAGTATAACAGTTCAATAATATCTGAAAACCGGAGGTACATTTAACTTTAACTAAAATGTTAGCGGAAGGTAGGAAGAGAACTCCGTAAGAAATTTACAAAAATAAGGTGATTCGAAAACAGTCTTTCCATACCAAATCCAAAAGCACTACGATTTCCAATACTTCTGAATAAGGTAGCCCAGCTAACCTTCAAGAGATGACACAGACTCTGCGATCTTAGTGAATACTGCAAAGTTAGGAAAGAAGTGCGGCTTATATCAGGCTTTGTTTTCTGCTTCTACCTCCCTTCTGATGTCAAAAAGATAAATGTCCGACTACGGGGATATAACAGAAAGCTTCATGCCGCAGGTCAACAGTCTGAGCACGTTGCTGTTATGTTCGACATAAACTCCGTAAATGCGTCTGCCACAAGAGGAGTACTTATACTTGAGGTTATTTGATCCATTTGGTTCACAAAATATTCTAATGAATGCCATGCCAGATATCTCATTTTGGCTTGTAATTTCGCATTTACTGTTCGCTATCCTGTTGAGTTGCTTTTACCGGCCAAGCATAACACAGCGATCAATCCAGCGAAGCCAATTTTGTCATCCTCTTAGTCAAAGATAACCACATCGTCGTATGCTCTACGAATTTGATTTGCATAATTAAACTTTTGCTTGGTTACAGCACTTTAGACATGAACGAGACTTCTCTGTCAAGTCTAACACAGAGTCCGCATCTTGTAAACTGATCGCATTTGGTGCTCCAAGTAGTTGTTGCACCTATATAGTACAAAACATTCTGGAAAATCGATTGAAGTAGTTACCATTCCCGTATGTGTTTACAGCGACATGCACACGTATACCGAGATATGTCCAAAAACCATTTACGGGATTACAAAACTTTAAGAGATCCACAATGGAGTGCTCTAAGAGACCAAACTAAGCCCTTCAGCTTGCAGGCAACCAGCTCGCCAGTTGTATAACTCCTTCACGCTTTTGAAATTGCGGTTTGCGAGATAGGATTTGACAGTTTTTTCCTAATGCCCCATAAAGATCACTGTGATCGTTTGTTCGAGAAAAGCAGTGAATTATCAAGAAAGACGGAATCGTTATGAACGACTGTGGCTGCAAAACAGTTCAATCTCAGTCGAACTTCGGTTGTTCTGGCCGAATCTACAGATAGTAGGTTTATGTATAAAGTGAAGAATAATGAACAAGCAACAAGCGCGATGAATGGTAGAATAAAACTTCCCTGGTTCTATGCGACGTCACTGAGCTTTTCAAAGCCGTCAACGCATTTTGTCACCGTTTGGGCAGTGAGATCGGCACCCTTTATGCGAACTCATTTTTGCGCCCATCGCTGACATTTGTACATCCCCTTTGTTTCAAATGTGAACAATAGTTGGACGTACGGAAAGACTCTTTCTGTGACACTATGTAACAAAAAGACACGTGTGTGTTCGCTTTTGAAGCTAGCAAGTGGTTATTTATACACCGAGTTCTGCAAAAGTTTGAAATTCGCTAGGCGGCAACGAAATTAGCCTTAGCTATGTAAGGTCTGGAAAAAAGTGGATGGTGCTCCATCCGGAAAAATACTCCGCGTTGCCAAAACTAGTAAAAAATGATGTAATCTTCATTCAATCGTGATTCACTTGATCTGTTTCAACCCACTAATACTGACCTAGAAGAGCGACGGTTCGTGGGTCGACGTAGGCCTCATCAGATGAGAACCAACGTGAACTGGTAAAATCTGAATGGTGTTTGTCAAATCTCCCATAAATCACAAGTTTCGTTTGGTTTACCTTTACTGCATTCAGGGGAAGCCTGTTAAATCCCCTCCGCTGTACCACTAAGTTACATTTCAAGGACATTTGAATTGAATTTTAGGACCCTAAAACAGGTGGATTGTGTTGGGAACTCCGAGGTCTGGCTTCAAGGGCTGTAGGCAAAGCCGTGCAATTCACTGCGAAAGGCACATCCGTCGGATGCATGCGTCATTGACTTAGGGCTTCTATCACAAGAACATTGTGACCGCATCTGTCTCGGAGTTTGGACTTTTGCGTCGGTGATTATGGAGGTGGTGCTCGTAACTATCCATACATCCTATCGGCACCCCGTGGGTCGAGGCTGAAAATGGTGAACCTCTCACGCTTTTCCATCTTCCGCTGACCAACCAACGGCAATTGGTATATGACTTATAGCTTAAAAATTGCCTGGATGACCCACGAAAACCCCCAACAAACAGCAGGATACTCAGGATGGAATAAACACTACTGACCTAGGTCCACCACACTGCATTTCAAAAGAAATGCGGTTTGCCTATTTTGTTACTCTGGCCCTTAGTGAATCAGGAGACCCTCCTTACTCTCTTTCCTATTGCCTTTTTCAGTCGATGTACCTTGTGTCTCCTCAACGTGAGTAAATGGCTTCAATTCGGTCGTATACCGTGAACCGTTGAAGATGAACCCAGATACAGTGCATTTCACTTTTTCGGTGTTTGATGATCTTTATGCCTCAAGATAATGCTTCATAGCATATACGGCTTTTGAATAGCGCTCAGCCACAGGTGCAAGCGCACTACCTCAGGCTGAATTCCATCGCATGGTCATTTTTGAGCTGTTTGGTCATCCGTTTCAAATAAGGTAAATTCAGTTCTTTCCTATAAATCGTGTCTGTTTACTGTACCTGGATACTCTGCGATAAGCGAAAGTTCTGTTTCTGGGGATTCCGAATGAAATTTCTCATGGCTGCATTGTTCGGACAATATATACATATCCTGATTCTAGGGGGTTATGTAAATGAGTAAGTTGAATCGATAAGACTGAAAGAGCAGTGTATTGGTTAAGAACTGTGAATTGACTCTGGATGCACAAGTACAAAGTAGCCGTGGCAGTAAACTGTCATTGAAGAGCCGCATATCACTTCGGCTATTAGAATTCCCTTGACAGACTAACTGTTTACGCCCCTAAGGCTTTCAATGCCTTCAGTTTTCCTAGGCGGACCATTTACCAACTGATGAAAATAGGATCAAGAGACTCTTAGTTTTTAAGTTTTCGAGTGACATAAAGTTCAAGATTTGTTTTGCAAAGTAGGGAGAAATCCAGGAAGGAACATATAGGATGTATCAGGTTTTTGGTAGAAATGCCTTCATGCACTAGCATTTTGCTGAACATAAGACAAACATTACGTACTCCGAAAATAAGCAGTTTAGGAGTTCCATAACAGTAAAAAAAGCGTGAACTGAGTTCACACATCACCGTGCTTTCTAATGTTGGCCAAGTGATGGAGAAAAAGCATCGAGTTCTGTAGGTTATGAAAGCGTTTTCTTGTATGTCCACACCCAAACCGTAGAATTTGCTACTTTCTCGAATGAATGCATGGATTTTGTTTTACTGCATAAACCAGAAAAAGGCCAACATCACTAGCGAAGTCTGGTCTTACCTATGGTGGTTTAGTGGTTTAGAATACATGGTTAGGCATCTTTTCAAACTGTGTAACATTTATTCGTGGATTCATAACTAGCCGTCTGCTGAATCGGTCTACATCCGTGTGGTGGTCAGTCCTGAATGCTGCAATGATCTTGATAGTTAGACAGGCTGGAAGTTTATTCCACATGGCTTAAAAATGCCAGGAATTCCAAACAATGGTAGCTAGAAGAAAACCCCGGGCTACTGTAACACGAATTATTGTAACAAACGCAGCCTAATAGGAGAAGTTAATGTCCTGTGCAATGAGTGGAAAGGAAATGGGTTACTTTTTCCACGTGACCGGTGTCTTTGTTTTAAAGAAGGCAGCGATGCGTCGAAAAGCGATGTAACAGGAAATGGTCATGATTGAAAAACTACTCATTCCGATTGCCAAACAGTGGACTGTGGTCTTGTGCGAATTGCCAACTACAGTGGAAAATCATTTGATCTCACTGGTCCGAGACTGCTCAAAACGCACCTATTATACGCGGCAGCGTGATAATTCAGAAATGATCTGGTTCGAGCAGGGTGCGTAATCGAACACTACTACCTGCCGCGTTTTGGGTTAAATTCTTGCGTCAGAAGTGCGGAACGCATATCTGGGACAAATCCTCTTTCTTGACAATAAAAACCGAACAATTTTACGCGCCATTACAGCTCTTCCTTTCCTTGGTAACACTCCCACTCACCTTTTCATAAGCCCCAGCTGACTCAACGACCCATTCAGCTGACGGTTGCTCACCCACTATTCCACTTCTTAAACGCTTCTAGATAAATTTAATCAAAATACACTTGTAATAAGCGCAAACTACTTGGTCCAACCTGTAGCTTCCAATAAAACTCACAGAAGTACCTGCCTGATCCACCGAATCAAATAACTCGATGTTTGTCAGATACGTCGTTTGCCAATTTGTCGAAATATAGATAGCTCGGATATGTTTACTGGTGATTGATCAGATGGCAGTTGATCTGTTCGCCGAGCTTGGCTTGCAAACGTTTTGCCCCAGTCAAGGAGAGATCGTCAGTGCGAAGTCGAGTGCCAAGTTCAGTTGCCAAGCTCGGCGAACAGATCAAATGCCATGTGACCAACCACCAGATACGTCGTTTGAGATGCGCCACCAATGCTTTGAACATGCAAGTTTACTTGTTTGTTGACTCTGTGTTGACAGTCCGTTGACGGTCTGGCAGATCATTGATAATGGAATGGTTGATGATTACTCGTTATTATAAAACCTGGACTAGTGTTGTTGGAAAAATGGTTTATTGTTGGTTTTGAATATCTAAGATACTTCTACGGATAACGGTGATACGTGTTGGTGTGCACGTTTGAGAAAAAGATTGTGCCCACCCCATCTGGCTTTTTTCTACACCCGTTTTCGAACAGAAGTTGTTACAATTTTCTGACTTCTCTAGGATGACCTCTATACCTTCCCTGTATTTTACCCATCAAATGAGTAGTGAAGGCCGGAGTCCGCGAGGATTCGGTGTTTGCCACTGACTATCTCACAATCAACTTGCAAGCTGCAGTTGTCTGATTTTACATGCTGGAAAGATTTATGCGAATTTTCTGACAAATACAGTTGATGTGCTGATCATCCATAGTTTTGCTGGAGGTTGAGAGAGTTCTCATCCATCGGGAGCTGTGCCTTCCAAGGATTCGGTAGACTTGAATGTACATCCAATTATCTAACTGAATGGCAGCCTACTGAGTAGTGTGGCTTC
This sequence comes from Clonorchis sinensis, assembly GCA_003604175.2. NCBI lineage: Eukaryota > Metazoa > Platyhelminthes > Trematoda > Opisthorchiida > Opisthorchiidae > Clonorchis > Clonorchis sinensis. The sequence goes on from CM030369.1 coordinate 113,472,345, forward strand.
GCTCTAAATTTTAGATGCACGTTAAGAGTATTGGTTTGTTATGTCTTTTATTACTGGTACGGAAGTAATAAGCAATATGATGGGTAAATTCATTCCAGTTAATCTGAAAACAAGCTTCAGCGGCCAAAATGAGATGTAATAGTGTTTCTTGAGGAAGCCGGAAAGGAGGAGCATGTTCACTTACAAGACGAGATACATTGACCCACCTCAAGCTATGGCTACAAAATTATTGAGGCGCAATCTTGGAGGATAAAACTGCACTCATCAGACTACCATGATATTTTGGCTTAAGAATAAAATCCATTGATGTTTTAAACGGTTATTCTGGTTAATTTACCTGAGAATGTCAACCCTATTGACAGTAAGGAGAGAAAATTTTTCGAAACACTGGGGAAGTCTATTTTGCAAAAGAAGGTAAACTTTTGGCTTGAAACTCAGGAGTTGAAAGCAAACCATAGTAAAATATCCGTGTGGTAACAGTTAGCTCTAAGCACGCGAATCCAACGATGTATCGCTTGATAAACCGGATAAAAAATTTTGGAGATACATGGAACTAGCACATAAGGAAAACAAGTTGAAGAAACAGCACTTTCGGAAAATCTGATATATGTTGATGTCGAGAAATCATAGGCTAACTACATGTTGTGTCGGGTGGAGTTTATGAGTAATTCTGTCGAATCCAGATCAGGCTTCTCCAACTGCATCTATATATAGATGCCACATGAGAACATTGATAAATTCTCTCAGTACAATGACGGTCAGAGAAGAACCATCTCATAATTATGTTATTCCTATGACTAAATGTTATATGCGACTTATGAAATCCACCAGTTCTATAAACAGTCTTCAGGTAGTGAAGTTTAATTATATTTCAGTTACCGCAAAACTTGTGTACGTGAATTTAAAAAGTTTAACGGGCGCATTTTGATGAAATCATGGGATGTGTACTTTAATATATTCAGCTAGGATGTAAAAACCAACGAATTTTATTTGCAACGAGGCACCAGTATCATGGATTGTTTCTGATTCTACGAGGATTTGAACAGTTTATATAAACAGCAACCTTATGAGTAGTGCATTACGTTTATATAAACAGTTTTATACATGACGGAAAATGATCACTTGTTACGTTTAGTACATGGGAAACCAATTTTTGCCTAATTCTAGCTGAGTTTATGCAGTAGGGTTCGATGCCAATAGAATCTAATGGGCACTGCACAAAAGGCTATTCAAATAGAAAGTCAGCTGTAAAGTCACATTGGTAACAGAGGTCAAGAAAGCAAATGTACTCCAGCCATTAACAATGACTTCTTGGAGCCCATGACCATGTGAAATTACTCTCGTTCACTGTTTTGCCCAGGACTCACACGGACGAATGGCTATGTGACATTGCGGAAGCATACAAGAATCATGCGCACTCCGACATGTTTGTTATTTGCGCTGTAATCTTTGCGGTCAAAAATATGCGCTTGAGGAACTTGAGTTACTGCAGTTAATGTCGTACTTATTCCGTATAACCGGGGTGAATTGCAAAATGTCGTGACATTCTGGCCTGAACTATATCTGCACAGTGAGTCCTTGGCATTTAGCTCTATTCGTTAGCGCTGGCTGGTGTATTGTTCAGTGGAAAAGCGCGATTCAAGATTCCACTTAGTTTGACCAATGAACTCGACATTCGGGTGTCCCAACTGTCGTTATAGAGGCAGAAAAAGAAAATAAGAATCAATTCTTCCACGGAATTCTAATTCACTTTTGCAATTCTTGCCAGTCAACTCAAGTCGCATTCAATCCATCGTGTTGGAAGACATGGGAAGGCACAGCAATTTTTCAACTGATCATAGTAATCTGCTAAATCAATAGCGTATTTGTTCGGCAAACAGTCTTGTGGATGACCAGCCTCTAATCATGCAGCTCAACGGAATGAGGATGTGAAATGCCCTTAGCAGTTTAAACGTGACCTCTGCTTTTATTTAACTAGCAGGCAGAGACAGTGCCATGGGAGAAGTCAGGTATCCTGCTACAAAGCTATCTTTGCGAATGCGCAAACACGTCTGCGTTAGCATTGGCTTATTAGAGCCATCCCGATAAACGTGCAGGCATCTTCAAACTTGATCATTGTTAAGTGCAGTAAGCTTACTAAATTGTACATCAGAGAGAATGGGACGTTTGGTGCAGCCGGAAACTGATCTTGTCGATCAGTGTCCAGAAAGTGCATTAAATGTCTTGGGGTCGCTTCTCTTAAATTCGAACTTGCAAATGCGCTTGTTTTCCTCAAAGAGCATTACCTCAAAGACAGTAAGCACAAGGCGTGGAATGCAGCCAGACTCATTGAAGGGGTGTAACGGCCTTGTGGATCTAGTCTTGTGTGGGAGTAATCTTGTGCGCTGTTTTGCGAAAACAGCAGACTAAGCAAGATGTCATTGTTTTCAAAGCCTTTCCATCGTTAAGGAGTTTGTCAATCGCCAGTCAACTTATCCTAGGGTTCACTGCTCAACCAACAGTTTCGAGCTGCTGGCCATCATTGACACACTTTCAGATGCTCTAAGTAGGTTACTTCTTCTGCGCGCCACTAAGAAATACAAATGTGGCCAGAATTAGCGTGAAGTTGCGCGCTTGAGTATTCTTACCATGTGGGCAATTGGCTTGCTAACGTAGATGTCCTCTCGCCCGTTCGAGCGTTGGCAGCTTCAGTGCCAACGCCTAAATTAAATCGGATGCGGAAATAACGTTAAGCCAACAAACTGACAATTTTCGCCTACACGGGGAGTGAATAAGATGAAGCATACTGTAAGCGCCTGAATAATCATGCCTTTTACGCCATACACTAACATGTATCCGGTCGTTAGTGTACCGCACATGCTCTGCTGCTCTGCTGTGACCCCCGCTGCTAGTTGTGCGATAGTGTTTGTTCTCTCGTTCGGTGGTGAACGCAGACCATACCGACACCCGACAATTTTCTCAGCCTCATCCACTTCCAGATAAAATTTTCTCTGTGATTCAGAGCATTTCGGCGCGTCCATTCCACTAACGGATGTAACACAACCAAACACGAACACTTGATAGCGTTAGCTTTTGAACACAATACAACTTGGCAAGGCTATTGCAACCTGTGCAAAACCTTCAAATACCGACACATCATCGCCGAATATAATCACGTCATCAAAATTCTAGGTGTTTATTAGCCACATATTTACTAATAGCGATTTTCCAAGGCTTCGTCAACCCAGGTCATTGCTTTGTGTATTGTGTGAGCGTTAGACAAATCCCGAAATGTTCAATTCCAAATCGTCCCACTCTGCAGTCCAAAGCTACTCAAGATCGAGAGTGATACTAACACACTGCTAAAACTGCGATGTGATGAAATGAAACCGCTGACTGCACAAAATCACACCTGTAATTTCTATTATTCTCACCTCACGTTTGCGGTGAGTGCTATTAGGCACCATCGAGAGTGCCACGGACAGATCTCAACCTGGTGAAAGTAATGTACAGAAATGAAGGCCAGTCTATAGGAAATCAGATATCTTGTTAATCGTGAAATATCATTACATGAAAAAAGAAGTCCATCGTATTCTGACCACGGATGACTCCTTTCAGACCTATTTTCCTTGTCACCAGTTCCAGTATTGAGAACAGGTCTTGTATCATAATACGCGGCGCGTATGTAGTCCCAAATAACGAGTGAGTACTTGGTTGATGATAATGTGCACTACTTCCAGATGCACCAGATTTATGGATTCTTGGTGGGTTTCTGAATGACAACCGGGCGAGTATCATATTGTAGTTTATTTCGGTTTACGTCTAGCTTGTTTTTCCGTGGTTTGCTTGTAGTTTGCATCTGTCCCATTGTCTTTACCATTCTCTGTTACCTGATGATTTTTCGATGACGGAGAAAGTAAAACTTTGGTCTGGGAACAGAGAAAAACAGTTTTTGCTAAATTGAAGCGAGGTAGTTAATTGCCTCTTGTCTTGTGCATTTCGGCGGGATTAGCAAGTGTCTGGATTTGTTGAGAAGCTGATCATCTGATCCACGTATTGGACTTTGAATGCAAAAGTTGTACAATCGATTAAGGTCGACTGCAGGAAATTTTGTTCTATAATTTCCTCCACAACAACTACGATCATACGGGTTGGGCAGTGTGGATGGTGCACAAAGATCCTGACTATTCAGTATTGAACAGCTTTCTGACAATTTGCTGAACTTACCAGACCGGTGGAATCAGTGATTTGTTAAAAGTGGTTTCTGAACGTGGTACAAGTGTCTAGATATAAACACTCTAAGCTTGCCACATCCACGTAACAGACTAATCAGAAAAAGAGCGCAAAGGATCCCCTTTTCAGAAGTAAAACTTTCAGTCATTGGGTATCTCTTCTCCGTTCATCACCGCATGCTGTGATTGCCAGAATTCCATTGCATAATCAACCACACCATAGTGGATGTCATGTGTAATTAGAAAGTTTCAAACTCACTCGGTTTCCTTTCCTTCCATCACGTAAACCCGCAGACACAACATTCCTAAATGCAGTTGAATTGATAAAAAATATAAGTAAATTGAAGAGTGAAAAACATGTCCCTGACAGTCGCGGACTTTATCTAACTTAGGATGCTTCCAATAACACTTGACAGTCTTATGTAGAACGGGGAAATTCTTGGAGACCTTTTCTGGCAAGGGATAACGAGATTCATATTCAAAAACTCAGCTACATTGCACGTTATGCAAGTTACTCTGATCTCGGGATAGACGGAATGATCCCTATCGAGGCTAAGAATGATTAGCTCATTAAGCTGCTTTCTCAAGCGTGCCTTATATTTAGTTGCTAAAAAAAGCGTATTCGCTGTGGTTGGTGGCGAGCGAACTTTCCCGAGGTGCAAGCAAACTACTCCCTGATCTGACAAAAGGGCACATTTGAGCACAACCGTATTGACCTGTGAGCAATACCCAGTCTCCTTGGGCATATGGTTACCAAATGCTTGTAAAAAATTACCAGTCACTTTTCAAAGGGAATTGTGAAGAATGGCACGTATTGGATAAATAATGTACCGACTCTTTGTCTTACCAATGGTGTTAGGTCATCCGGCAGGTTCTGCTGCTACAAGTCAAAGAGACTTTAGGTCCGGACTATTTTGTTCTTTCCCCGAATCCATATGTGCAAACTTTCGACCCCTATCAAATTCCATGACACTCCTGATTGCTTCATTTCAAGGATAGCATGCGCCTTTATAAGCAAATACATGAATCACTTTCTCTCATTTTAAGCAGTTTGAAATCGGTCTGGTTGTGTTCAACAAGAAACCGAGACAAAGTCCAATGTATTTTGGCGGTTTTTCTAACTTTATCTATTAGAAAAATATAAAAAAATATTGTGTTCTCCCTCCGATATTTTCTAATGTGGAATCTGACAAACATAGTTCGTTTGTTTCCCCGGTGGCCTCAACCATTCGAGGAATAGATGTTCAAGCGTGTAGCATTAGCTCCTTGAATTTGTCCAGTCATCCGGTGTTTTTTCGTCGGAAGGCGGTAAAAAGTCATCTGATACTATGCCAAATAACTCTATGGAGGATATATTTCTCTATCATCTCCGCTTCGAGCGGTCTACTGCGAAGTCCAAACACAGCTTTTATCATTCCTCCAAATCTTAGTATCTCGTGATTTTTTTATGATACCCTGAACTTTAGCCAGAGGATTTCGCTGGACGATGCAGAAGAAGTGTGGATAGTCCGGTATTGAGGAACGTCACAGGTTCGATAGAAGTTCCATTAAATTTGGAGCTGAATGTGGGCGCTGTCTGTAGCTTATAGATTCCACGGCAAAACTCACTCATTGTGTCCATATACTATATACTTGGGCTGATGAGAAGATCGTCTTGCAGTTGTTTACAGCGTGCGAAGCTTTCGAAACATTTAGATGAGATTTTCCAACGTAATGTAATCCATGTTTTATTCCAGGCTTCTAGGGGCTGAAGGAAGTGTTTGGATGATACGCTGTGACGCGAAATCTATCCTACCATATGTACTATCCATAACAAAACAGAAAATAGTAACCGGAAGGGCTTAACCCAGAACCATTTCGTAATACCCTCTATCTCAAGTTCTACTCGATATGTCACATGATGTGCGGATATCTCTATGTGGCGGTAAGGACCACTTCCGAAACGGATAAACATGGCTGTTGATTCCCAAATGCAAACGTTCTATGCATACAATGTACGTAGAAATTGCTAGTGTCGACAAGTTCCATGATTGTTTATGAAGACAACGTCCCACCTGGTGTCATTGACGTGAGGCCTTTATCTGCTTATGAGAACCAGAGAGAACTGCCCAAAGTGGATCATCCTGCGCAATGGAAATAAAATCCAAGGCCTTATTTTAGCTCACCTATTTGGCGCGATACACCTCGTCAACCGGAATATTGTTTTTCAGGTTCTGTGCCGGGTTATGTAAAACTCGTCCAACGCAGTCAGTCTACGCAATCCTACGATTGCCAAAGTTAGTACCGCCTTCTCGAGTTTAGACCGTGTGAATAAGAGAATTATCCAGTTACTGTAGTACAGCTGACCCAGTGCAAGTCTCTCGATTGACGGCTGAAATGGTCCATATCCCTGACAATGAGCTTTGTGCTAGGTGCCTTTGCCCTAACGTACATGTGAAGTAACCTGGCTACACGTCTGTTTATTGTAACTGAATTACTTTCATCATATTTATTCCTACAAATAAAACGTAACTGCCAGAATATCAATGAGTGCCATGATATTTGAGGAGAGTAGAGAGTTAAATTAAAATTCGCCCACGAGACCAGACACTGTCGTTTCTGCGTAATTTTCAAATTTCAGGTTGACCAATTTGTTGCAAAACAGAGGTCCTCTGTCGAGCAGGCAATAAACCATGATGTCCAGAAAGGACGTTTTTTGGAGAGAGCGCTTTACACCACGAGGATTTATTTCTCTGTCTGAGTTGGCGAAAGGCAAATGAAGCGTCTACGATAAACCAATTTAGCTTTAGCGGGAAACATTAATGAATCCTAGATGGAGCTTGAAACAACTGAAACGTGGTGGAGCATATTTTTAGCTTAAGAATATTACAAGCGTAGATACTGCCGGGACTCGTTTGAATCTCTATTTGGTGCCATACTAGTTTGCAAACCAGTGTATTCCGTGAATTCCTTGCAATCCTGGTTCAAGTGGGAGATGGATTTTGCTAACAGCTAGGGACTGTGCCTTCCAAATGACTCACAAGAAGGACCAAAACGGCTCTGAGCTTTTGAATACTTTTCAGCAACCTAGAGTGTGAAGTCATGTGTTGGGCAAATGTACTACGAATAATTATAATCATTCTGCTGTAACACATAGTCGGTGTCTATCTGCCGTGCCACCCGAAGGGAGCATGAGAGCTGAGATACTGCTAGCTCGCCCAAGCCTAGGCAGGAGCATTTGAGATGCTATGTTTTGATGAAAACCATGATATTCGGGTTAAAAAGTTCACGCTTTGACCACTGAGCTATCTCGAACCCGGTAAAACAGCGGAATCTCTTGAGTACCGCACCATCTGGAACATGGGCCGGCTTTTGTACAAAGCATTCAGTTATTAAATTTTGTGAAAGATAAATTCGGCTGATTCGTTTGTTAACACCTATATAGTCTTCAAATGATTATATTTCACCTGCGCCGGACGCATCCCACCAAGTTTGCAAATTCGAGGAAATAATAGAACAACAAAATAATCTTAACCGGGTCATCCATCGCCCATGACAAAACCCACCAAGCACGACCAATCATTTGCAGCTGGAAACGCAGCAAAACACTTGAATATATTTTGCATTGGCTTACTGGGCTGCTCATTGTTTGAGGTACAAATGACATTATTGTAAATTGTTGATAACGTTTTCTTTCTTGAATTTCGTGATGTGCACATTCAGATTTCGAAAAACGCAGTAGCGTATAAATGATTCATGAGATTATTCAACGCGGAAACTATTGCTTAAGTGATCAGGCCTATCTAGTAAAGTTATTGGGGGCCAATGAGTCTCAAACAGGAGAACAACATGGTGCAGAAGAGCAATTTTAACCACTACTTATTATACACTATTTTCGAGGGTGCCTGACCAGTGATTTTAGTGTATTCTGAGTTGTGAGACATTTGCGCTTGGTTTCGACTGACCCTCTGCATAATTTTGACACAAAAAAGGGTGTTCAAGAGGCTGTTTTGCATAAGGACTCGAGGCTGATCATTGGGGTTGAGAACCATACGGTAGACACTTAAAATTCTGGTTGCATTTGGAACGGAATAGATTGAGAAAAATGGATAAACCTATTGACATTTTGTGCGGTATATCTTCAGTGTTGCACAACACGTTCGGCCTAGTTAAACTTGCCTTATGTACCTGATGTATATATGCCCTGCTGAAGAATTTTCATCCAATCGATAAGCATGTACACTTTTGGACTAAACTGCTCAAAACCGATAAGTTGGCGACAAGCATTAAAAATGTAACTTACGTTCTCCTCCCGACATTTTGAACTAGCTCTGATCTACGGATAACCATAAAAGATTTTGAAAAAAATCAAGAAAATTTATCCAGCATTAGAAATGTTAAATTAGTTACTGCAACCACGTTTGTGCAACGTTTTGCTCTTCGTTATTTGCTTGATGCCACAGGAAGTGTGGGTCACGTCAAAGGATGTTTGATCACGTGATAAATAAAATGCGCGAGTCAAGACTCTTTAAACCGCTCATAGTAAAAAGCCCCCAACACCGCGGAGGGCTGTGCGTTTTTATGCATGGGAAACCACATCTTGCTTTCTGCACCATCCATATAATCTTTGCCTTAGTTGACTCTACAAAAAAAAGTTTCTTCCATCTCAATTAACTTTCCGTTATTGTGAAAGGAACTTGTAAACTTCAGTCAAAAAAGACGAGGACCGTCGATTTGAATCAATGTGCTTGAGGCTGAAACTGGACGCGTGTAGTTTGATTTTGGTCTGAAATGGTCTTAGGGCATAGCTCTTTGAAGATGCGGTCACCGCAGGCGGTTTTGATGTACGTCGTGCTACAAAAACAAGAAAACTACAATCCCTAAAATCAAGGAAGACTATGGTGTGAGTATGAAATTCTGTTGCTCACTGAAAAAGCAATATCGTATTGTCTACAAGGCGTGATTGATCGTGAAGGTGATTTGCGTTATTGACGCATAAGTATATCCAATTACATGGACTCGCACTTGCATCAGAAGTAAAGGAAATTGAAACCAGGACGGTTGAGTGAGTCATAAAACTCCATATCGTGAATTTCAACAACGGAATATGTAGAGGAGATTCCAGGACTGCGCACAGGTAAACAAATAGAGCATGCAGCCTTCTTTGAAAAATCTAGGAGGACCGGTTAATCGTTATTCGGGACTTTTAACGCAGGGACAAATCACGGATATTGAAGCGACCGAGTAACATTCTGATTATAATCTTAGATATGTAAAGCATTTGAGGACTGTTTCTCGGTAGATTGTTGAGTTTTACTTGAGCAAGCGAGTTTTGTTGAGTTTCTCAGAACACCGGATGGAGTTTTGTCGACGTGGAAAAATGTATCCAGAAGAACGTGTTAGGAAGATTCGAGGGCCTATTGTCCTCGGCCTTTTTTCCTGATTTCACTGTCGATTGAATCCTACAACTTACGATTCTAACTGCTATTTTTCTCGGCCTTTTTTCCTGATTTCACTGTCGACTGAATCCTATAACTTATGATTCTAACTGCTATTTTCCCCATGTCAGTGCTCAAAATGATTCCACAGGTTACATTCATAATAAGATTATAAAACATCTTGTGCATGTATAAACCAGTTCTTATACTTCTTTACTACGCAGTGTTTCTTTACTTCCTTGTGAAGAGCAATCATACTGAGAACGTGGAACCGTATGGTTTCATGAGTGTACATTGTTCCGTATATCAAGCGTTCCCCTCCAAACCGTGGTACAGTTGGTTTGATATGATGTGACCCTACTTTGGGAGAAACACGGAGCAGGGAATAATATATCCCAAGTAGAATTTTGCCGCTCAGTAAAAGGTGGCTTATAAGCCTTATTTGCACTTACCGTACTAGCTAAAAAACAAATAATTGGACTAAGATGTCGTTCCAAATGAACACGGATAAATCCCAAAAGAGTAACCACGGTTTCGGTAGCCGCCAGCTAAAATGTGGTAGAAACTAGCGTAGAACGCTGATTATTGTTCTAAGCAAGTGCAAAACAGTAAGAACCATTCATTCGATTGTCCCCGTGTGACAAACGTATAAATTATGTGTTTCAAGCGCAATAACCACTTTAAAAAACTCATTTTATCACAGGTGGGGGCAAAACATGCCAATTCAAACAAATTACGGTGCATGCTTTCTCAGTTTTCTCAAACAGATCAGTTCAGAATTCCACCGCAGATAAATGGGAACAGCAGATTTGGACAAGACGAGAGACGATTGTTCCGTCGTGATATTTAGGCTGTCCAGATTCTAGACAGGAACACTGCCTAACTGAGACTAAAGCCTAGACGCATTCAACAAGACCATGTAACGATTTTATGTAAAGTTATTTGCAAAATATTATCAATTATACGCCTATTCTGCCGTTTTGTAATTAATCCATGTCATGGTGAGTTTGACACAAAAATTGACAGACTATCATTGTGAACTAAAATTTTAACATTTTGTTGGACTGTGTGAAGCTTTATGCTAATTTTTTGAGAAAATAAAATCGTATTTGTCTGGCTGCACAGAACAACGAAATCCTCCCCAACATCTTGTCACTGAATTGCCTGTTCATGAGTACCATACAAAAATTTGTGTACCATCATTATCAATAATCCCATTCATTGCCAGGGATGAAATAACATACTTTCATAAAAAATACCCACCAACGAACTGACATCCTGATATATATATATATATAGTCTGGTAGTGTGCCCTTTGCATTTAGCTTTATTATTGGCGTGCATTGTTTATTTGGAAAGCCTGTTTAAAGATTCCACTTAGTTTGACCAATGAGCTCGACATTCGGGTGTCCCAGTTGTCGTTATAGGGGCAGAAAAGAATTAGCATTGGCTTATTGGAGTTAGCCCGATAAACATGCAAGCATCTTCAAACTTGCTCATTGTTAAGTGCAATAAGATAGCTAACTTGTACATCAGAGAGGATGGTGCGCCTGGTGCAGCCAAAAATTGATCTTGTCGATCAGTGTCCAGAACGTGTGTTAAATGCCTTAGGGTCGCTCGTCCTAAATTCGAAATTGCAATTGCACTCGTTTTACTCACTGAGCGTTATCTCAAGGACAGTGGGCACAAAGCGTGGAATACAGGCTGAATCTGTTAAGGTGTATAAAGGCCTTGCAGATCCAGTCTTGTGTTGGCATGAGCTTGTGCACTGTTTTGCGAAAAACAGCAGATTAATTGAGAAACCATAAATGATTCTGTAGAAATACAGGATTTTTAGCATCGCTACTTAATAAGAGGTCGTCAGGTGCTTTTCCAACCCCCAATCAAGTATTCCTAAAATAAGCTATTCCATTGCACGCATCAAGCTGTTTGCTATTATAGCTGCACTTTCAAATTCTCTAGGTAGACTACTTTTGCTTTGAACGAGTCAGTGATGTCTGCATGCGACCAAGCCCAACAGAGTCCAAAATCCACGTGCATTTGTTCGCTTAGTTCTACTTAACGTGCGGGAAGTCGGCTTCTTAACGCAGCTGTCCTCCCTCTTGTGCAACCATTCAGAGCCGCACTGTCAACTCCTGTATCAAACCAAAGTGAAAATAAATTTACTCCATAAACTCATATTTATCTGCTACAAGCGAGAGGATATGGGAGAAATCGTCCGGCCTTTGGATCCAATAGACTAGTTTTTACGTGATCCTAAGTGCAGCACCCAAACTCTACTAATAAACTGAGACCTTAGGGCTACTCTTCGTACATGGCTCGTGCACAATATTATCCCCGAAATTCACTGGGCCTAAGTTTTTTCTGGTGCACAAAGACATGCAAGTTTGTCCGATGATAATGCTGAATTTAGCCGCATTACGGGCTTGCAGAGTTCTGTTTAAGCCTTCAGAACTGCGCCCATACAAAACCTCTGTTGTCCGCTGTAAACAGTTGTCCGCTGTAAACAGTTGTCCGCTGGTCTACATCAGGCGGGCTGCAACTAAAAATCGATATCATAGAAGCACTATTCATCAGTCAGTATTTTCTGCAAAATGATGTAAAGCACTACTAAGGACCGATCAGGTCGCAATATTCGATTCCGTTCCTGAGAGTTAGTGAAGAAACAGCAAACGAGGAACTCCAGAATATTATATCTGGTCAGGAGCCTAGCTTTCGGATCATCTCACGGAAGTTTGTTACCCCTTCAGCGTTGATAAAACAAGAACCAACCAGCACCACCGAAAATCAATGTGACAAATGCCTTCTGAATTTCCTCTCTTGCCTTTTGAAGTTAAGCGCACTGGGATGCCTGTTTTCCCAAGCAAGGAAGTGAAGTCTGTGATGTGACCTTCAAGCTTGCATCTTTGTTGTACCTGAGATTTCACCTCGAAAAGAGAGACCAAAACCAAAAGTTTCTTCTGGTGGTTGCCTTCCTTCGGTGGAACAGCTGCGTCATCACTGCATCTGGTGTAAGGAGAATTTTTAAATTTTTTAAGTCGGACTATCCGATGATCCGGTAGTACGGATTTGGTCGATGCCAGTTCACCGTCCGATTCCTACTGACATAAGAATTAATCGATAATGGTAATCCGCACTTCATCATTTTAATACGCAAACTTATCTTGTATTTTCCAGTAGCTCTCGCTGAACTGAAGGCATTCCGGAAGCTTCTTGTTGGCGGAAAGGTTCACATCAGTTTTTTCCAGTACTATAATCTTCCAACGTGTCACGTATTGACTGGCTCCCCGAAAACCATCGTTCCAAGGGAAGTTTCACTCATCTTGTGAAATATGCGTATTCCTGGCGCTGGATATATACTCTTTGCAAGTGTTTGAAATTCCGTTAAATAAGTTAAGATTCCCGGATAAATGATATCCAAAACTCAGAAGTACTTCCGGTCTAGAAAGTGTATTGGAATCACATGATTTGAACAATCGACGCTGCTTGTTGGCGTCCTGCAGCAGTTAGGGTTCTCAGCCCCTGTATTCATTATTTGTGGCTGCGTTGAAGTCGCACATTAACGTACAGCTTTTAGCCCGTGCACCAGTCACCGTCCGGGCGACTCAGCGAGCAGTGCATCTTCTCAAGCCTGTTTGCTCCTGTCAGCTGACGGAGGCCAACACCGCCGTGATGCAACATGTTATCCTAGCTTACGTGCTGCCTGCGGTGCGGCAGTAGATCCCATCAGGTCCGTTCGACCACGACTGGCCCCGTTCACCCACCCATCGGACTTTTTGAGGTACTGGATAGAACATAAGTGAGATGCGGAGACTAAGCACTATGTGGCTTGCATTACGAGAAGACGGTAGAGCTAACCGCCCACAGCGGCGAGTGTGAGAAGCGTTCGTACAAGTTCCCATGGTATGCGTCCAACAGGCGCTCCGACAACCGAGCACAATTGTCCTGCTTCGCATGGGGGCACCGCGCATACATGTGCCTGGTGCGGCGGTCCGAGCAGCGCGCAGTCCTCGCTCATGGTCAGTGGGACCAAATCTACTCGGGCCGTAGTACCATTGTTCCGCTTGTTCATCAACGCACAGAAAAAAAATGACTCACGAGGCCTGCTTCTAACCCAGTTGGTCTAAAGGAAACCCTCTGACTGGAATTCATTGCGCGACTCAAGCGCTGTTCCAAGCGGACCCATTTGATATGGGGGCGGGGACATGAATTCAGTCAGCTTCAATCAAGCGAAGTGGATGGCTTGATCACACGACCTTGTGCACCGCGAGACAGAACTGCCGTTCAATAACCTGAGAGTAGATCTGTGTAAAACCATTAACCATAACAATGTTCTGAAGGGAAGTGTGAAGAATGGTACGTAATGGCTGAATAATGACCGACTCATTATCTTACCAATGGTGTTAAGTCATCCTGTTGGTTAGCCTGCTACAATACAGAGAGACTTCAGGTCCCCGAATTCGACCCCTATCAAATTCCATGAAACTCCTGATTGCTTCATTTTTTGGACAGCATGTGTCATTATGAGCAGATGTGTGAATCGCTTTCTTCTTTTTTAAGAAGCTTGAAGTTACTCCGGTTGTGTTTAACAAAAAAACCGCGTTCACCTTATTTGTTTGGAAAATTGAGCAAAATATGTGTGTTCTCCAGCCGATATTTTGTGTTGTAACTGGATTCTTTGATATAATCATCTTGTTCCCATAGTGTCCCCAACCATTTGATGTGTAGACGCTAAAACATATTGCATTGGCTTTCTGAATTTGCGTTTTGTCGTTATAATGCGACAAAAAATCATCTGACATTATGCCAGACAAGTCAACTAAGGATATATTCCTCTCTCTTCTCCGCTTCGAGCGGTCTACTGCTCAGTCCAAAATCAGTTTGTCATTATTCCGCAGGATCTTAATATTTTGAGACATTTTATGGGAAGACAGTTTGTGTGAGTTCCTACACTACAACCATTTAGCATAAGAGTCGTGGATACTCCGGTTTTGCGGAATGTTACAGTTTCGATAGGGGTTCCATTAAATTTCGAGCTGGATGTTGGCGCTGTCTGTAACTTAGACATTCCACGGTAAACCACAATCACCGTGTGTATACACTATTTACTTGAGCTGCTGTGGAGAAGATCTTGCAAAGACTTAACGCTTGTTTTCAGTGTCCGTATATTCGAAAGCTTTAGCTGTTATTTCCCAACGTAAATGAACCCAACCCTGTAATTTGGGTTCACTATCAGGCTTCTAGGGCTGAAAAAGTGTTCGGATAATATGCTGGGATGCGAAGTGCATCCTACTAGACGCAGAACCCTATAGACCGAACATTTTTGTACTAATTTTAAACACCTTGCCTTTTGAGTTTCTTTAAATTCCAGATGGTAGCATCTTGCTTCAAACGGGAATCCCCTTCGAATTGAGCAATACATTATGAGATCTAGAAAGGACATTAGTTTTAGAGAGGCCGATTTTTATCAGGAAAGTTTTTGTCAATCGCACGTAATCTGGGTTCAAGTAGAAGATAAAATAATGGGAACTTTGGTTTGCTCCTTCCAAATTATCCACAAGAGCAGCCAAAACAACGGTTATTTGTCAACTAGTTTCCATCAGCGAAATGTGTAAGGTCGTCTGTTGGTAGAACACACTTGGGTATCTTCTGTGCGGCACCAAAACAAAAATCGAACCAGGCTTTATGCAAAACGTTTAGTTATACAGTAGGAAAAACGAGCTCAGCTTATTCGTTTTTGAGACCCATGTAATTTTAAAACACGGATGCCCAGTGCCAGGGTGAGGTTCCGAGAAAAGTCAGTCTCAGTTGGAAAACACAGCAAAATGCTTTTATTACATTGTGCAGTGGCGTACTGGTTTGTTGTTCCGGCTAGATTTAAATGGGCCATATGGAGAATTTCGGTGAAGTTTTCTTCTTCTTCCCTGATTTTTACCTTTCCTTAAATTGTAGCATACTAGCATACTGCAGCAAAAAAACAAACTTGCCTTTACGTCACATGCTAATCATAGGCTTACATGGTTACGTGATTGTTTAGGTGATAATCACAAACATTTGGATCTGGGTTGACTGAGATGTAGACATACATCAGTCAACTAGAAAACAAAACATTCGGCACGCCATGAGATCCTGCGCGAACCACCAAAAACACAGTTACATTTTTCTTCTCGGATGAGGATTGATCCGAAATCTACAAAAGGATGAATGTGTTGGACACCATTCGGGCACTAGATTGGAACACTAAAAGAAAAATCTATTTTGCGGCTAATTTGAATTCACGTTAAATTAATTACTTAATGAGAAGAATGGAGAACAAGAAAGACTTTGGGACAAACGCCGATCAAACGATTTGGCTGCCTTGCAAAAAATGGGTAAAGCAATAAATTTTTGGAAATCTGTGAATACTTGTTTTTTTCATTAGCCCTTCACATGGTAAGGGAAAGCCACCAAAGTATACTCTGTTCGTATACTGTATAGTGTCACATTGTTTGTGCAAAAATAACTGATTTCTGAATCTTTTGGTGCCTGTCCTTCATATATTGAGACGCGAAATAGTAGTATCTAGTAGTATTGGCTTAAAGGTCAGACTCGAATTAGCGGAATCTGTGATGCGAATTCAGGAGCCAGGTGTTGTACCACATTGGACTAGGCACAGATGAGTCAAATATTTCATCTTCCTGAGTTATGTGAAATTTTCTTTGAGATGTAATCGTCCAACAAACGCACTGGTGTTGATGTCTTTCCTGAGTTTCCCGTGAAAGTATAGGGTGTCAGTGTAACTAGCACTGGGCTGGCATTGAAGGACACTTGTGAGTATTGACCGAGTAATTTGAATTGAAAACTGATCAGCCAGCCAAAAAACCTAAATCTTGCCGGAATATTGGGCTGCCCATTGCTGAACTGCTGAGAACAGCTTCACCAGCAGTGCGTTTCTTATAGAGTCCTTAAGGCTTTATCAGTTTCGTCCCACTGAAGCTAACCTGAGTTTACAAAGAAATTGGATTTCCATGTACGTATTGGATTTAAGAACAAAAACGACCGAACTCGGTTAAGCATTCATTTGCTCTTTCAAATAAATCACGGGAAACATGGTCTTCACACTACAGTTCTCTACGCAATTTATAGTACCTCAGCCTGATGGGTATTTGTTGGCGTTTTCAAGCAGGTTTGATGAATTGCTTGTTCAGATACCACCCTGGATCGTGTATTTATCTCATTATATCTATCCAAAGTACCGCAAGTTTCTGCATGGACATGGGAAGGAGGATGGACCCCACACAATTTGTGAAGGTTCCCTCCGCAATGGTTGCCACATATGTGGTTGGAGTTTAACAGTTGGACTGATGCAGATGTATGAAAAACGATCGCCGTGTGGTAGCTAATGACTGATTGGCTCACACATCGTAATCAAATAGCCTTCCGTTGAATCTTTCAGGATACGGTGTGAGTGTGATATAGGCGATGTGAGATTTCGTGCACGTCAGGATGTGGTAAAAAGTATCAATGCGAACTTGCTGAGACAACCCATTGCTTTCCAAGCACTGATTATTCACGTAATCTCCTAGTTGGTTGTTGTTTTTCTGCAATTGCTCAGAGCAATCCGTTACGATACAACATTTTGGTGCTCGCATAGTGAAATTTAGGGCCTAAGAAGGCACTCTATATTGTAGCGTGAAAAAGAGTCTCACATTTTCTATATCAGCTAGTGCTTCTGACACTTACATAAACAACAATCGTGATATGCTGTCACCACATTGCTGAAGAAACATTTTCGTGCAGGAAATAATTTTCAAAGAGGATTTTGCCGCGCAATGCAAAAAGACTAGCCAGTTCCATTTTCACTTTCTTTAATAGTTAGCAAGGCCATTTTTTTGGATTTTTGCTGGATGACGTTTTCGCATTGTCTATACAAAGCCATGAAATATTCAAATTGGTAGTGCGCATTTTATACCTGCCAATGCTTTAGCTTGTCCACATGACTGATATTTACAACAAAGATAAGCACGCCCACAAACGAGAATGTCCATCAACGGTCATTTTGTATCAGAACACTCGGTTTTCTCTCAATTAGGTACAAACAAGAATACAATTACAAACCAGTTAATAATATATCGCGAGCCATAGAAAACCCCCCACAATCGAGTTTGCGTTTTCCGCAATCCCAGTTAGAACTTTTTCTCATATATAATAAAATACTGGTTTGAACACAACAACGGCAGCAGTGCCAGTGACATTAAGCGCACAACAAGATGGCCTAATGCAGGTTATGCAACACCCTTGCGAGCCCGTGAAATATCCTTTTCCCGAACACGTAAAGGTTTCCTGTAATGGAATGTCCTCCTTCGTAATGACCCACACCGTGGCCATCCTAGTCTGCAAATGTTTTTATTTAAGTGGAGTAACAGCTGTTACCCGTTTTATTATTTGTGCATAAATTTATTACAAACATGAGATCTCTCCCCTTTGCTGGGAAAGCAGGTTTGAAGGAAGGAATATACTATAAATTTATTACAAACATGAGATCTCTCCTTTTTGCTGGGAAAGCTGGTTTGAAGGAAGGAATATACCGTCATAATCAGACAATAAATTGTGGATAGAGGTTGCTATTTTTCTTCGGTGGCACGTGGGAAACTTATGGCGTCTGTCTGGCTCGTTGTTTGTGTACTATCTACCTCCCTGTTATCGAGACCGTTTTAGGTTAAACCATGGACTCCTTCTATCTTGGTGTTACTGCAATGCATTTATGTATTTAGTTGCAAAGTCACAACAAAATGTGGCTTTACCCACCGAGTTTGCGTTCGATCTAGGAGTGGATAATCCTCGATGTCTAGTATAAGATCAAATTTCGAAGCGTCATGTGAAGCTCGAACAAATGATTTTTGTGGACTAATTTGCATTTAATGCTTTTAGTGCAACATTGTGCTATTTGAAAGTTTGCCCGAATCAGGCTGGAACATCTGGTTTGAGAATTCCACGATGGTTAGAATGCTGCAACTCAGCACCCAAACAACAACTGATACCATCTCAACAGTAGAATAAAACAACATAGAGGTTTCAATGTTGACCTAACCAAGTACGAAACAGTTGAAAGTGTTCACTCAACTGTTCACTTGTGAAAGTCATATTCGTTAAAAGTTCTAGACACAATACCAAACCTAACAGACATTTTCAACTCACCCGCGGGCAAAAACACGAGTTTTGGCATGTCACATTGCAAAGTGTTTTCAAAACTTAATGCCTTTAAACACCTATCGTTAGAATTTAATCCTTTATGATTGGAACGATTAGCTGTAGACCAGACGATAGTTGCTGCTCCAGATGTGAAACATATGCTTTTCAGACTCTAGACTTATAATTACCGTCTACCAGGGGGAGAAAATAACATGCTTTTAACGAGACCTTACACCAATTGGGTTGTAAAATTATGTATCAGGTAATATCGCCTATGTCTTACTGGTACAGTCTAATAATCGGTCTATCATAGCAGGTTGTAGACCATGGACAGAACAGAATCATGTTTAAAGAAAGTAAACTTTATGTGGAACTAATTAAAATTTTACTTTAAACATTTTGAGAAAACTTTTGCTTCCGCTAGTATCATCCGGTTGCGCAAGATAGGGCGCTTTAGCCACCAATTTTATCACATGTTTTCTGATGTTTCGGTTCAAGGAAACGGAAATGCACCTTACAGATTTAAAAAGAATATGGTAGGCACGGCAGACAACGTCGGCCGACTTGAAAGAATAGCATAAACAAGGGCGGACGCGCTTAGTCCTGAGTACTCAAAAGAATAATCTTGGGCGAAGGGCGCGGCGTCTTTGCGAAGTTACTCAGCTACGTATACTCAACGAGATATTACTGCAAGGTGAGTGCTTTTCCCCAGGTGTCGGAATAACAACCCGACAAAACAGACTAGTAAGCAGCTGGCAGAGAGGGAGACAACCAACTTTATGAAACAGATGAATACTCGGAAATACCGGTATGCAATAATACTTCACATTATATGAATTCTAAGCCGAAGTTGTTAAAAATAGCTGCGAAGTTTTCCAGTTGTATACGGGTTTGTTATACAACTTATAAAAATTGGGTAACAATTACCGTAGCCGACATAAAACGTCATACGCAATTAAAAAGTGTTAAGAATTTGCTCCCAGAGGGACACTAATTTGTTAG
This sequence comes from Clonorchis sinensis, assembly GCA_003604175.2. Lineage (NCBI taxonomy): Eukaryota > Metazoa > Platyhelminthes > Trematoda > Opisthorchiida > Opisthorchiidae > Clonorchis > Clonorchis sinensis. The sequence continues at coordinate 113,492,146 of CM030369.1, forward strand.
GTGGAGGTTTCGTTCACGAAACGTCCCAATTCATATGTTGAAGCAGTTCGTTTGCCAAAGCGCTTCTGCAATGCTCTACCGTGCAACAAATCAGAAGTTTGACCACAGAGTCAAAATTAAAACATTTCGACGAATTTATAATCTTAGACTGCTGTTTTCCGTGAGTCGCACCTGTACTTGAGGAAGTAGATGATCATGAGCTGTATCGAAATACTGAGCCAACGGTTGGTGGTGAACGTGTGTCTGTAGATCATATTTGGTGTGCTTTGTTTGGTCCACAGACTTGCTTTACACCTTGATTTTGAGATCAGAAACAAACATACTTTTCTGAGACAAAATTTACAGACAGTCTCCGGAATTTCGAAAGGCTGATCATTGCTGCATCATGCGCAATCAGCTATTCACTAGGAAACAATGAATATACTGATGAGCGGAAACAGCCTCATTCCCAGCTTAGATAATCATCATGTGTGCGGAGGTTTATAAGGAAGAGAAACTGTGGGCAAACAAAACAAGTGATTCGTCAATACGGAACTTAACAAAGGATTAGAGTACCAGCTGTCGTGTTTGCGATAATTGTGGAATTCGTACTCACATCAATCTCGTTTAAGCAGTTTTCCTCCTGTTCTGGCGCAAAAATTCTAACCAGTCCATAACAAGGAGAAAAGTACTACACACAAGTTTCTCCTGTTAGGCTCATTAGCAGTGCATTTCCTTCACCTAGCCAGGGTTTAAACTCTGAACATCTGACGTGCAAAGCGTGCAAGTGATTAATTTTACCCGATGCCTCGAAGCATTTCTAGTCGCAACAAGGACGCTTTGGAACCTGCCGGACTACTTTGATTGGTTGTTATTCGTTATAGTACGATCGACTTCCCGTCCTGGAGCAATTATTCTCTCCTCCGTTTCTAAAGATTAAGTGCATTTTGTTGAGGTAACCCGTGTCTTTTTGATCTTCTAAAACTAATAGCTCAGTTTCTGCGCAAGAAGGCTTTCATTATGGTCCTTCATTGCTATCTAAGTCGGCAAATTGCAGAGACACTCTGATTCCAAGGACGTAATGGGATGACCAGTTAAACTTGGAAAAGTCTCAAATTGGTAAGGGAGTGAGGCTGAACGCTGGACACAACAGTGCAAAACAGCTATGGACTCAGCAGAGTCATGTAGCAGGAGACTGCTGACACAGAGCTTCATTTCACGATGCTGAACACAAATTGAAACAGATCCTGGTATTCTGCGGGCACCTCCGCCAAGTGGAGTTCCCCGAAAGCGAATCTGTGGACGCAAGAAGATTCAATGAAGCACACCTAGAGAGCTTTAGAAGCTTATATCGACGACGAAAAATCACGTAAAATCCGCTATGAGGTCTCGGAGCACTCTAGAGTGAACAGCCTAAGCATAGACAAAGGGCGCCAGCGATTACCGAAGGCGCTAGACTTGAAGAGAGCTTATAAGACGGAAGACAGCTGAATAGTCCTCAAACGGTTTGGATAAATGATCCTAAAATGTGAGAAGTGTAGGATTTTATGACATCCACAAAAAAATTTCCATAAAGGTTGTCTGAACAGGTTAAAAATTGGTGTAACTCTTGTCAGCATTTCGAACTGGAAGGAACTTGCAAACCCGATTGGAATGTGGATACTTGTTTTTCATAGGCCGTAGGAAGAAATTCAGCCCCGTGGAGAAAAGCCTTCCGGTTCACGAAGTTTGTATCCTGCATAATTAAAAAAGTAAACCTGACAAGCCTCTTAAATAGCTTCCGGTTCACGAAGTTTGTATCCTGCATTATTAAAGAAGTAAACCTGACAAGCCTCTTACATAACCACAGTATGCATAAAATTGTAAGTCCTGACACTGACTGCAACATCGAAACAAGGTAAAACCCTCCCTCAATACCGGTGTACAATCTAGGGTGCTCTCCACTATTATCCATTGCAAGTTTGGCAATCCTGCAATATCGATAAGCATCAGCAAAGGGTTTGTTCTGGCTGAGGCTGCATGTTTCATTTTGTCTGCTTACGTCAATGACCTGAACTGCGCTGTTACTTCAACGACCGACCATAAGAATTAGTAACAGTATCAACGACGATAAATGAGTTTTGCAAATTTTTGTCTTCTGTGGACGATGCTAGCTTCCACCTAATTTTCTCGCTTCCTAGTGTCGTGCAAGACTATCATTTGATCAGTTAACTATCATTTGATCGATATATCACGTGAACCTTGCTTAATTACCGTTCCGGTTAAAAAAACGCCAAAGAAATGTTCGTTCGCAAACAACGGATACACTGGCCTTGGATCGGAATGTTTAAGGTTTCAGCAAATTTTGAGTTAACCAAATAATTATGTTTATAATAACATAATGTTTTATAATGCACGCAACAAGTTCAGATTTTTACCTCTTGACAGGGTGCGATCGAATTCGAACCACATATCTGTCTGTCCGGCCGCACAAGCTAAGGAAGTTGAGTAATGAAGAAATGACCTTCTGCGTTTGGAATCCGAAGACATCGGTTTGACATCTGGCCATTAAGAGCAAGATGTGCGTTGCTACTTTGTGAGTCAAACAGGTGACCGCCACATATGGACCTTTGAAGAATATCTGATTATAACTATCGGTGTGAACGTGCCGTGTGGAGCTAGTGATTGTTAAGTGGTGGCTTCAAAAAAACAGAAAATCAAGTTCTAGAGTTCAACTAAATTTTCATATTTCATGAAAACAGTATAGACAGATTTCACAAATTTCCGCGTGTTTCAATGTCAGTTGAACGTTAAATAAAATCGTATATTTTTGTTGGTAATTAAGGTATCTATTCATATATGTCCACACCCTCACCTGATACTCTTCTGGTTTTGCGAGTGTTAGCATGGATTTTGTTGCATTCCAAAAACGGATGAACTGTCAACAATATTAATAGCACAATGCGACACGTTATATTTCCTCAGTAATGTGGTCCTTAATGTGGTGAGTCAGCAGTTTACAGTAAATTATTGGTCGTGCTTTCAGGTTATGGCAAAGTTATGCCAGAGGCGTCCGCCATTTCGGCTGACTTAGTGCTACAACCATCCTGCGGCTTAAATGGCTGAAACTTTATTTGCAAGATATAACTATGCCAGAAATGCCAAAGGAGGTACTCCGTAACAGGAGTTGCTGTGACACTTCTAGCCTGGTAAGGAATCTTTTCTGTCCTGATCGACAAGAACGTAGTGAAGCAATCGGTCCAGCAAAGTCATACCAACTTAGGCAGCAGCAGCGGCAGCAAAACCTGCACAGTTCTATCGTTTAACAGTAGACTGTAATTTTCGGTAAAGTCTAAATACAGTACAGGTACAGGTACAAGAACAGTCGAAATACTTCTAATAGCCTACCGTCACTGTGGCTGTTCAGGTAGAACGTGCTATGCGTCGAAAACAGTCAGATCCCACTGGGATTTCTAGTAAACCCCAGCTATCCACTGGTTGGTGAATCAGACTCTTGTATCAAAGGTACATGGGAGATTACCTGAAACAAACTCCTTTCACTACCTATGAAATCGGATGTATCGCTCGCATGCGCAACTCGTTTTGACATCCCACATATATCCTTTCACAAGTCATCAGTTTGTCCGTCATTCAGTTGTCCACTTAGCTGACAATTGCCAACTTAAAGTTCCATGTCTGAACTATTGCCCAGTAAACGAAAGCAAAATAAGTTTTTGGTAAACTGAAAATCTTTGATCCACCCCGAAACTTTTAACATCCGCATCCGTCAAATTTGGCAACAAGCATCGACTGCTAAAATGCTCTATCAATTTCGGTAGTCGGATGTTGCGTCCAGTGTCGCGGTTTGGTTGGCTACACTTCAGTTTGAAGCGGTAGATGGTGATTGTTTGTTGTGTCGGGACAGCAGATTGGAAGCCGTAAAAGATGTGGTTTATAGATATTCGCCATGACTGCTTCGGCTTTATGGCACAACATCAAGTAAGCAGACGATATCGCTTTCCATGATTCATTTCCGTTAGATATGTAAGTGATCTGAAGTAACTTCCATAATTTTGGCGTGCTAAGTCAACTTACCTGGCAAGTTATTTATGTCGGATAACCAGATAAGGACAAGGAAACTTTGCGCATTGCGAAACCTGGAGCAACTGTTGGAAAATTTTATTGCCTGTGGTAATGAAGTGACTTCAGTTTGCCTGTCCAGTGCAGAATTCATTCTACTGGAGTGCCCACGTTGATATTTTTCTCACCGCAAGTCCAGCGTCTGAGAGCAGTGCCCTTGGTGGGTTAAAAAAACTTGCGCCTCCATGAATAGGTCAGTGAAAATGTTTTTTCTCCCTTCTCTTTTATTCAGAGATCTGCTCTCACCTCGGCCCACAATAAACCAATTTTTGGCCTTTTTTTAGAATGATTATGAAATAAACTTAATCATCTAATTCACTAAGTAGTTAACCACACAATTAATTACGGTTACTTTTGCTGTTCTGCTCAAAAAGCATATTGTAGAAGCACCGAATAGCACTGTTACAGTACAGAACCAACCACTCGCTGATACCTTCGCCCATTAGGCGCTTTACTGTCTGGTAGAGAAGACACAGAACCTACTCTTAGTGCCACAGTTTGTTCTCGAAATCGATCTACCTCATCTCACGGGAAAATATTATATTGATTACTCTTGCGAAAATCCTATCTTTGTCTAGAAAAGCACCGCGCAGACAATGTGTAACAAAACTAAGTGAATTGCACGTCAGTCAACCTGGACAGCTTCCTGCGTTTAAGACTAACATCTTCAATTTCTCCTTAAGCATTAAACGTAAGCTCGTAGAACCAATTCGGTCTTGCAACAGAAATTCGCTTAAGCATTAAACGTAAGCTCGTAGAACCGGTTCGGTCTTGCAACAGAAATTCTTTGAGCTCAGAAGTACAGTTTTTCTGACTGTCTGACACTTGAGTGATAGAGAAATGGTTTTTATTAATTGAAAAACCTGGGTCAGTTTTTCTGAGAAGTTACCAACTTGGGACTAAAGCGTTTAAGGTAAGTTTGCGTCTGAAGCCCTTTTGACCGTTTTCTGCAGCAGTTATCGAATACGATGTGTTGTGATTACCCGAATTTACTAGAATCACCTGTATGCATATCCCCTATTATGCTCCTCAGATGATTGGTGACGGATGGAGTCAGTGAATGCCCACTGTTGTCAACGCATTTAAACAAAATTAGTCATCAAGATATACCGCAACATGGTAAACACACTTTTATGCGAACACCGTAAAACTGAATCTCTCTGCCACCTTCTAAATTGTTTAAGTGATTCGCTTCTGGTTGTTACCTAAGATTATTTTAGCATAAATGCTCTCCGAAGCCCATTATGCGATTGGAGCTGAGGCAGTCTTTTAAGATTCTAGTGCTCAAAAAGATCGCCACAAAGACCGGCCAAAACAGGCTTTTAACTGGGCTGGTATTTTCTGACATTAAATTCTCCATAAGTATAGTAATTGTATCGTTCCCCTTACCCTGCTTGATTTTTTTTAAAAAAAAGTCCGGAAGGCTATCCCATTTTCAGATTATGTTTTTAAGCATGCGGTAGAGTAAAATGTTTAACAAGTTCCGACTAACAGAGAGCAAGTATAAGGTAAAAACACTGCAAAATTTTTTAAACAGATTTCACAGTAATGTGCCTCACACGGCTATTAGTAAGCTAATAGTACTGCTCAATTCGTCGTAAAGTGCGCAGCACGTTTGTACATGTCACAAACGATGGGTAAATAATCCATATAAATGGGGAACATTGCACAATTTATCTTCTATTCTGAGCTTGTAGAAACACTATCTGAAATGCGTATACAATTCAAAGGAGGCGCTGGTCCTGAATTCGACACAAACAAGAGCAGTGTCAACATGAATCCATTACTTCAGTGCGCAGAATATAATGAACCGAATACAGGCAGACACATTGAAGGACTAGAGCAACCTTTTGAATCTGGCTTCCTAACCTTTTCTTTTATTTCAGTGAAACAGTAGACCAACTGAGAATGGTTCTCTAGAGGAGAAGAGTCTGCATAGCCTACGTATCCCTGGAGGAGTTGTCATTTGGCGTACCGGTCAGCGGTCAAGCAAACCTGAAAGACACTATTCCATCATCCGTTGAGAGATGCTGGTCATCATCCATTTAGGGCTTCTGAATGCCCCAAGTATGTTGTTCCTGACGTAAACGGATCATCAACTTCTCCAGTTGCCACACTCTATGAAGAAATTAATTGTGCCCGGTACCCACTTACAGTTATGCGCTTAAATATGCACAGCGTGCGGGCAATTGACATATGAAGGCTGATTTTCTGTTGACGAAGGCCACAACGTCATTGGGCAAATTACATCAAATGTGGAAATAACCTTAACCCAATAAACCGAAATTAACTACTTACAATGGAGAAGGAATAAGATAAATCGATCTGGAAGCACTAAGTATGTTACGTTTTTATGCCCAATGGGCTACCTTTCATAGGATTGTTAGTATCTTTGCCTCATAACCCAGAGGATATTTTTTCCGTTCGCATTGAAAAAAAGCCAAGAACCAATCAGTGCAACCCGAAAACAGTGGACTTATTAAAGGATTAAATTATAATCCAACTGCCATTGTGTCCTTTCTTTGGACTGTCCGACTGCTTACGCAGAATATGGCTATGTCCCGAAAACTTTTAGTCGGGTGTTCCAAGCGGGTCACTCCTCTGTATGGAAGTAATAAAACTGAACACGAGGACAAGCCACAATCAATTCGTCATAAAAACCGTTAATCTGATAAACATGTGATAATCCCTACATTCGGGATGAAGATTTTGTTTGGTTTTGTTGACCTATGTCATGGTTTGATGGAGCGTCAACGTTCCACAAAACCAGCAACGACCCTTCTGCATTTTCCTGGTCTCCTCTTAGAAGGAATTTGCGTATATGAACACCGTGGAGCGTAGAGCGCTGCTGACATCACACTGTGACTGAAACTGAAATCATATAATTGGATGAAATTACTCCTGTAGGTTATATCATTTTCAACACTCGGGAGTGCCCACAGTGGAAGTGCTATAAGACAGTATCAAGAGCAACGTGGACAGGGTTCAGTTAAATGATAGTAATGTAAAATAAGCGAAGCCATTCAGTACCGAATTAAATACCTTTTTAGTCTTGACAGATTATTACGTAAAAGGAGGAAGTCCTGGATGTTCAAAACATCATAGTGACTAGAGGTGGCAGGATTTGTTTACCCATTTCCGATCAATGCATCATCATCACCACACTCACTTACTGAGAACGGGTTTTGCATAACTATGTACTACACGTTACCATTCGTAACTAAGGAACGCGTTGAAGGTTACGTGAACTCCATAGAGTTAAGGGTTCTCCGTGAGCTTCTGTGCAGTACAACTGGGTGGTTATCTTATCGTCTGTTACTCTGGTTTGTGTTGCTTACCGATCCGTTTACATGTGTATCTTCATGGTCTGCGTACTGATAATTTTCTTTGATTATCCAAAAAGCAAAGTTTTATTTCGAAATAGAGGAGAACACTTCCCGTCAAACTAAAGCACACGGTATCCAGTTGTCCATTTTCCCCAAACATTTTGCTTGACTAGTCAACTGCGTCCAGATTTGTTAGAAAGCCGACCATTTGGGTCACAGATTAGACACTGATACTGAAAATCAATTCTCGTCGCATCTAGTTGATAAGTCTAAAGCGAAGCTGTTAGTGAATTTTGCTTTATGGAAATAATATTTGTTTCAGAAAGTTGACAAAGTTTGGAGACAAATTTGTCCACAACAAGAACAATACATTTGAACAGTTTTGTCTATCCCAAATGCTAGAACAACCAGCAAGACCTGATTTTTCCGTCGGCTAGTATTTCCTAGCGTAAAGGATTTAAGTGAACTTGATTCATATAGTTCTGGGTGTTATCTTCTTGCCTCTTAAGACGCTTCGAACAGTCTACTGTAAGCTTTCAACACTGCGTAGCTTTCTTGAAACTACCAAGCGATTCCTTGTCTCTTTGTCAAGAGGGGATGAAAACCATGCGACACCAACTAACTCGTCCTAAAATTAATTTTTATGTCGCCCTCCAATCTGAACAGCCGCATTACTTGGTTCACGAATTTCAAGGTAGCTTCAAACGTGTGATCTCCCGGCATTCAGTTGAACAATTATTCATTTTGCCAGGAGCGACTGATCAACCGTATGACTGTCTCGCATATAGGCCATTCGGGTAGCCGACCAACACGTGACTAGATGATGTGGAATGCATAATTGAAGGATAAGTGCCCAGTGCCCAAGTTAACCGGATGGTGGATCAGTCACCTGTGGCCAAATGGTTAAGTGTTCAACTAGGAGCCGGGGGTTCACGGGTCTGAAATGCCCATATGTTTTGTGGGATTCGCCATGGTGATCATCCGATCTAAGGATGAAACATCTGTAAGGTGTTCTCGGTTTTTCAGCATAGATTTGACTCAGTTACAGGGTGAAATCTCTTATGATAACTTGCAATATTTTTATCGGTTTCATTACTTATCCTGTCAGAAGCAATGTGGGTATCCTTAGGAAAGGTACGCCAATTAACAACTAAATAGAAGAAGTAATATACATCTTTGTTTACTCATGTTATTTGTACAGGAAATAACATGAACATGAAAAATGATTGTCCACACGTAAGCAAGTAATATATTCAGTCTACGAAAGCCTTCAGTATGTGGACCTTATAAGAACAGTATTTCCAGCAACGAAAGCATGATTTTCTTTGACATCCTCAAGTTTTTCCAAATGTTCCTCCGCTGGATAATTTTGGCCACCTATGAACATATATCAAACGTGCAAAATTTATGTTAATTCTAGCTGCAGATAAGCTGGACGACCGTTATCCTTTTTGTCCCTAATTTAGAATTTTGTTTTAATGACAAATACCATCACCAAAACGATGGAGTAGTCACAGAACCACCACTATCTCCAATCCCTATTGATGTCTGCATAGATGAACTTCAAAAAGAACAGCTGAGAGAAGATGTATCAAACTTCACCAAAGATGTATACTGCCGGCTAAGAAAGAGTCCAAAATCCACTCAACATTTCTAGGCAGCTGCAGATTTTACCATGAAAACAGAATTTGAGTATCAGCTCCCAGTACCACTAGGATTACGTTTAAGTAGATCGGATGAATTTGCACAAAGAAGCGTGCACTACAAGGCAACTTGGAGCAGAAAACGCCCAGACGTTCCAAGCTGTCTCTCTGTACCACAGAAAACGTGGATGTTTTCTATGTCTGGCCTCATGATTGGAAAGCCCTTTCACGACAATACGATAAAAAGGATGCTGCAGGTTTCGAGAAGTAACACTGTAAAGAAAACGATTACCCTGACCAGTTTTCTCGTACAATATTCAAGAAATTACCTGAAAAAAAGTAACCGAAACTCTTTAGCGACCGTTTAGCGAAACAAAAATTATCTGCGGTGACAAGATCCTCGTTCACAGCCGCCATAATTATGTGCTGATTTTCAAATTCTACCCTACCATGCTCGGAAAACAGGGAGGAAATTCTAGTGGTGACCTCAACTGCGTACGTTCTTTCTATGGAGACTGTACAGTACTGCTCAAAGTATATAATCATCCTGGATATAGAAATGAAATCCAGAATCCTATTTTAATTCACCCATTCGACATAGAGCACGTCATCAACCAAGACAGTGTATTTCGGATTCCCATAAAACCCGTCCTAGAGTGGTCAGTCAACACCATGTTGCGACTAACAGGTTTAGTGCAACCTGAATCCTAGCACGCCCAAAATTTGCGCACAAGTTTTGTCCAAACTATCTAGTTCAGATGGCTGAATTCTAAGCTCTAGTCTGACGATACCATTTATAAATTGATACATCTCACAATCCAGACTATGTACTGAATATCACACTACTTTTGCCCCGACATCCACACCGTTGAAACTACCCCGACGTCTGCCAAAATAAGAATAAGTGGAAACACGTTCTTCCAGGGTTCTTTTCTTTCATTGAAATGACAAAACCGTGTTAGTTAAATTTGCTCTCACACCGAAACTGGAGAGTAATAAAAATTTGGGCAAACTGTTACTCTTTAAAGATTACCGATGCGGCATGAAGCAACAGTTAGGCAAAAGCCCCAGTGTGCTCGGTGAATATTGGTACATGGGATAAAACTGAACATTGATTTACCGGTATCAGAGCGAGCTGGAGAATATCCAGGGAAGTTTGCTTTTTCATTCATGTCCTTTTAGCTTATTGGAGCGGCCTAATGATGTTATTATGCCTACTTTATTACGGTTGACTCACACTGCAATTAAACATAGTTACTCAATGGCAGATGGCCTGCCTAGGTTTCTGAGTTTCCGCAAGTTCATTGTTTCCCTTTTAAGACCGACACTATTTATTAAATAATAATTCATTGAGGTCCATAATTACGTGAGCATTTATGTTTTGAAGGTTGTTTGGAAACCTTTTTTTGGTTACTGGCCTTTTTACTCACGTTTATATCTACCAGTCTCCGCGTTGCCCTGTAATAAAGTTGTAGAGAAGGTCTGTAGATTTCGCAACACATATTTGGACAACTAATCAGTTACAACCCAATCATTTCGGCAAGTCCACAATAAACGCAGAAAATAGTGGACCCGCAACAAGCTATTATATGAATTGAGGAGTCTCCAGAAATCTTATAAAGAATAATAAAAATGCTACCAACTGCTTCAGAGTCAACTACTGCCTCGTCTGCTTTGCCTCATTACAGGGTGCGATAAAAAAGGTCTCAATCAACATTTTACCATTATTCATAAAGTTACGCTTGATTCTCTTCATGTTTGAATGTCATTGTCCCTAAATATTTGCTTCACCCCAAAAATTGAAGTGCTGTCAACAGTTTCAGGTGGAGACTTTGGGCCCGGCATCTGTAGAAATAAATAGCAGTAAACTAACCATCTAAAATACACGCTGTTTGCGGGTGCTCTATTTTACCTGAAAGCTAATCATTATCGCCACCCTATGAAGGACAGTTTTTCCCAAGACATTCAACCTCACCTAATTCTGCATCATTCAGCTTTTCCGACTTGAATGTGCTCATAATCTGTCAGCTGTTGACGCCCTCATGCCTTCCTCAAGCTATGTTGGTACCGCTTTGTCCCGAATCAATAGAAGCTAAATTTTAAACCATATCTTTCTAGTAGAAATTACTCATTCTCTTCAGTAAAACAAGTTTAGCTTCAAATCTGGAAAAATTCCGTTTAAAATGACGCTTCTTTATTGATCCCTCGTTGGGCGAAATGGTGCTTACAGAATCGTCTGAGAGATGCATACTGATATCCAGCTAGTGTTTTAAATCTGTGTGTAATGCTGTACTTTGCTAGGTATCGGGCTTGTGAGCCAGGGTTTGCCGCTTACTAAAATAGCGCTCATAATGTGAAGCTTGGGCTGGTTTTGGAATAAGTCTGGTCCAGTAAGATAAATCAGTTGGTTTGACTAGTCTTGCAGTTATGGCTCCGTACTGTTTTAGCTTAGTCTCGTTGACTTGAAAACTAGCCAAGTCAGGGACTTCGCGGTCACTATAGTAGAGTGAAGGTAGTGGTAGAAATTTACGACATTGACTGACAACAAACGTCCACTTGAAATGCAAAACTTTATGAAGAACTGAATGCACTGGGTAGTAGGTTACAAAAAAAATAAGAAAATATTTCTTTTCAAAAAAACACGTCAGGCACAAATGTATTCAAAGCCAATAGACATGTATTTCAAACGGATTGTGGAATTTCAGTCCCAATCGGCATGGCAACAAAAAGTAAACGAACAATCGGATTGGATCAGGGGCAGACAGATGACCGGGAGTAAGGCAAAACAGGAGGTCGCTACACAGGCAGTAGAAGAGCAAAATCGATCAGAAATTGAGGATTGATACCACCAGATTTCATTACGTGCGAGGCGATAAGAGTGATCAAATCAACAAAGTTGTGTACAAATCTTCAACTGTAAGGACTCTGAATACACTGTATTAGAACGAATTAGATTAGTCCAAAGCTACGAGAAAACCATTCAGTTGCTCAAGAATAGCGTTTTCGATATTTCCTGCCATATTCCTTAGATTGAAGTAGGATGGTGTTTACAAACTCGTCAAAACGAAGGCCTACTTACAAGCCTGGATTATTGCCCACCAACAATCGGAGTAAAAAGGTTGAGCACCGATAATTTGTACTAAACTGCAAATCATGACCCTACCAGCAAAAGGACGCGCTACTCCTTGTCTGTGGAACCCAGTGGCTAAAACACTATTGGCTAAGGTGGGCGAAGTCATCTGAGTATTTTGGTCGTAGTTTCCATCCCATCTGAATGCAGCACCTAGTCATAGGTATTTTGTGGGGCACTCCTCACTATAGCATGCGGATAAAACAATTTGGTTGACTATATTCCACGAGAAGAAGTTTAATCATTCATCTGTTTCAAATTAATCAGTTGCTTTGTATGAAAATTGGACCCCTCAGGCTTCTTACACATCAAAGAAAACAATACTTCTAAATTCTGCACTTTTGTGGACTAAAATCCCCCAGACCACGAAATTTAACTTCACAATCCGGTATGATCTCTTCTCAGAAGTGTATTTACGCAAGTTAGCCGATATTTCACCTCCAGCTTACAAGGTAAATGCAATGAGGAATAAGAACGCTTACGAGGACCGATTGAATCAGCGTTCACAGTTCATTATCAACGTACTAGGAACCCATCAGTTCCATATCTCAGGTACAGAACATTGGACAGGAACGAGACATTGACTGTGCATTATAAAATACAATATTTAAGCTTGAATTGCAATGACCTGATTGTTAATTATGTTCGAGAGAGAATAAAGTAAGTATAGTCCTGTGGAAAAAAGTTTCACAAGCGAAAAAACGATATTATTTAAAGAGTGATCCCACGACTGCGTTTAAACGTGTCAACGTATCCTACCAGAGGCTTCGAAACTATGTGAGGAGCAACATGTGTCTTAGCAAAACAAAAATATCGGGTTTACTAACTTCTGGGTCATTATGCAAACGCGGTGGTCGCGACATCTATCGAGAGCAGTTATCAAGCTACAACATATTCTCGAGTTCCCCCATTTGAAATAGGTAAATTCTATAAGATGCTACTTCAAACTTTTTGCTGAGACATAACCTGAAAATTTCTATCTGCTGAATGAAACAGACAAACAGAACACCCTATTTCACTTGCTCGGTGCCTGAAATAGTCGTGTCCGTCAGGGAGTCACCAGTGTGATGAAAGTTTACGTTAACGTTCGGTGTGTGGCACTTAGTTGACGTAACTAAGCTAATTTCTATGGCGAATGCCAAGTGTTTTCCAGCATCAGCATCATACGCATCAACGTCATGAACCTTATACCAGTTTCATTGCTAAGCACTTTGTTCAACTTCACAATCAAGTGGGCTGCAGAAACGCTTCCAAACAGGGGAACATGAAGTGGAGTAACACAATTTGGTGTGCTTTTAATTGCTTCTGAAGACAGACGGACATTGAACAAACATTAATATACTGTAGGGTACTCATAAAGCCAATTTTGCTAAAGTGTCTGTTTTTAAATTGATAAAAGTTGCTCCAGACAAGGTTTAGCAATTAAAACCGATATTCATACTAATAATTCAATTTTTTTCTGAAAAGCCCTTTAGATAGGGAATTCTCCTCGATTTTTTCTCAGTTCGCTCTTTTTCCCGTGTTCTGCTAATATCACTTTATAATGTAACATATGAATCGCCTTAAATTCAGACACATTTATCGAATGGCTAGTTCACTGTGTGCGTGAAAAATCGCCTTAAAAGATACTATGATATAACGCTGAGTTCATAATTACGCAAGCAAACACATACCGTGCAGCACTTTGGCGTGCGGCAGTTACTCAGATTTCGGTCATTGCCTCAAATGTTTGTTTGGTGACCTCACGTTTAGATTCATCTTTGCGCCCTACGCAAGAAATTGTCTTTCTAATCAGTTATTAGTACACTGTTAATGAGGACGGAGTTTCCACAGCTGCTTCGACTAGGCGTGCAAACAAGCCGAATACGTACTCACCCAAACTGATTATTTGATAAGGACTTTTTTTGATGTATTCCATAATTCAGTAGGTTTTTCACCAAAACCGAATCAGGTGCCAAAGAATAATGTCTTTCCATCGCGTTTTGTGCCCTTTTTCCTATTTTAATGTTTCTTTTATGTTGCTTAGGAAATTTTTTTGCTAGCCATAATTGCCTCCGTATAGTGTGTCAATATGTGTGATACGTTGTGGTTGTGTCGCTCGCCAAAAAATTCACGCAGCAATAGGCAATTCTTCCTTGAAGTATTCAGGACAGTTGGCAACTAAATTCATGCGGGAATGCTAATGGTGCAACAGACATTTCTGTGGTTTAACATGCAATACCTCCACAACCATATAAATTTCCATGAAACTCTGATCATAATAAGTACATAGCAATCCTGGTTGTTACGTTGATCAAATAGACACAAACTAATCGGTTTTCCGGCTCTAGCTTAGCCAGTGTTCTGGTTCGGCCGGAACGCTTACCTTAATAGACAACATAGCTTCTTATTCAGTGGCGGCACTCTAGCAATCGCTTTATTAGGTGAAAAATCACAAACTATCAGAAAGACTCACAAATATATGAAACCCGAATGGAAAATAGGGTGTTTGTGGTTCATTAATGTGAGCAATTTTTAGACGACTGTATGGGAATAGGGCTTTTCAATTTTTTTTTACCCTGATGGCAACACAGGCCTTGGAGAATTGTTTTAAATAAGCTCTACCACACAGCATAAAGCATGTAACAGTGTTTCTGAGTCTGTCGATAACTAATAACAAAGGCACTATATTACTAACAAGAATGTAATACAAAGTGTTAAGGATAAAATACCGTATACCTGTGTAGGACCACTTGTTATTTCTTAGCGTAACGGGTTGTACAGTCTTACGAAGTTCTCCTGGGATTCTATATTTACCACGTGACTTTCAGGACTTCTTCTCCGGTGTCTTACAACACTGGTCTCCTCAAGATATACCATTTCTCAGGAGAGATATCAGTGCTCTCAAAAATCAGATGCTCACTTAACAGCAGAGGAAACTATATTGGAAATAGGTTCATCAATCCTGCTACCTTATGACAGTCCTTGTAAGGCTCTAGTATCCCCATTAATATGTTACCATTTAACATCTGGTTTTCGAGTGGATAATGTCTGTCGACCTGGGTACTCACGCCTCGCCGCTTGTTTCTAACAATAGTTTGGTGCAGTTCTCCGATTGAAGAGCACACACGGGTTTGTAAGTGATGAACTAAGTCCACCTGGAGATCATTATTATCGGACCTGATAAGTCTATGCCACTAGTAAGAGCTGAATGCAAAAGTTCAGCTGTCAGCTGTATACGCTCACATACTTAGGATAACCCGCATTTGGCCACTTAAATGCACAGGCTCCACAGATCAGACTTGACGAAAGAGAGTTCAGAATGGCAAGCAGACATGTGGCAATGTATATCGCAATTGATACGTATTGGGTCCATTTTGCTCACCCACTGGAAGAAGTGAACGCATGCGCTTGTGTTCTATGGTGTCCTGCAGCACATCCTTCAATAACCTTTGATCAAACTCCAGGTCCATGAAGTGACAACTAGTTGGCCTATGAGGGAGCCAAATTCTGCACTGGAATCATAAATCACAAACAGAGGGAAACCCATCTCGTCGAACTACACCATGCCGAAGTCCCTAATGTCTGTTTTGTGTTTTTAACCGTCTTTGATAACGGTTTAAATGCGCAAGTTATTTGGGAAATCCTATTAAGCGGTGCAGATACATTGCATTTTTACCCTAGTCTTAGAATCGGTCCTTCAACATACTTTATTGACTGTTTCGTCTTATTTCGAGCAATCATTCTTGAAGTACTCACCATGCATTAAAACATATCTACAGATTAGTATTAAATATAAATTATCTGACGAACAAACCCAGAAGCTAAAATTTTAGTTATCATCTACAGTTTTTTCTAATCTGCCCTCTGCTGCACTTGGCATGTAAAACACTTTTTTAATACGGAAAATAATTCAGCATGGGTAGCTCATGACAACGTCATCGCAGCATGTGATGCTGATTCCAATCTACATGTGAGACATCTGCTACCTATAAAGTGATCCTTTTCTGATATTATTATTTTTGATACCGAACTAACCTACCCATCGTCCCAAGACAACGGAAACACAAACCTAAAAACGACACACATTGCTAATGCATAAAGACTTGCTTTCGTTCGAACTGTCATCCAGTCCTTTTGCATTCATGATATGCACATTTTAACGGTTGAATCATGCGCTTAGTTTGCTTACCCAAGCATGATAATTCACATGCGTTTATCGTGCGTTGGTGGAGTTTTGGTAACACTTCTAGCTAGCACATCAGGTACTCGGATTTCACTTCACGACAGGACGAAAGATATGCACTGCTGATGAAGTAACAGTTGAAAAGTATGCATTGGGAACGAAAATATAATCAATTATTTCACATACAGTATGGATTACCAGGATCATATGAGGACTGCTAAGTGTGTGGTCTCTAAAAATCCAGCGATGAGCTATAAAATTAAGACAACTGGCATTTTTTGGGGACGACGCAAATTTATGATATCTCTTACCGAGCCCATTGTACGTTTCTACATGTAGCATAGCTTTAAATATAGGAAGCGCATTGCGGTCACTTACATGGCGGTCAACCATTGACAAACTCAGTTTCGGAACATTGGACTGAATGGCAAACTGGAATGCGCCAAATAAGCTAAGAAAGGCAGGAATTGTTAACTGCTTTGCAAGTGCCATCCTGGAACGTAGCGGTGTGCGCGAATGCAGCCCACACTGTTTCCACTCAGCTGAAAACTTGATTGTTTCAATTTTGATGCTGATGTGATGAGATTCGGTAATTTTTAACACAGATTTCGCCCCGTAAGTGAAGCCAACCTATTTACAGCTTTGTGCAGTATTGTACAGCCTTGTACAGCATTCTACATCTGTTTCACCCTTGCTGAGAACCACAAGCAGCGCGCGTCCAGTAAAATTCAGAAACCGCGACCTTCCAATTAGTGGCTAAGCGCTTAACCTTTTGGTCACTAGTGGGTGATCAACATTGCGACATAGATCAACACTGACCAGCAGTTTGGACATACAGCCAATCATTCTTGAATCATGGCGACTACATCATGTGGTTACGTGTTGATTGGTCCTCAGGGGACGACGTCTCAGAAGGAAGTTTCACTTAACCTGTGTAATTCTTCTTCCTCTGAGCTACCCATGGATTAATGCTAGTGTGAGGAGATTCTGGAATTTTACTTTTGATGCCAGTGGGGCTCGATGGATCACTTCAGAGACATCATCAAAACGACATTCAATTCAGATGCTTCGTGTGAAGCCGCACATTTTACAGGTTCGAGCCACTGTCGATCTACCCTAGATTCATACGTGTCTTCTCCTGATAGGCAGAAGCCAGTAACTCAAGCACATTGAAGACTTCATGTCTATCTTCAAACGGAGCGTTACATAATGTTGCAGATTGCATGTCCCAACAGGAGCCCGCACTATGAAGTGTGTAAATTAGTGGTGTGCTTTCTTGGCGGTTTTGGTGAGTTTTCGTCATTTCCTGGTCCGCGATCTTTTGCAAAATTATGGTAAGTGTGTGTCGTCTGTTTAATCATAATAAACCTCAAGAAGGCAGCAAACGGTAAACCCGTGGTCACAGTGCACGTACTTGTTGGGTAAGAGGTAACAATCAGCGGTCGCTTTATTTCACCCATAGTTATTAATTATACGTTCAATGTGCGTTCAAAAGCAGTTTGCATGTGAGAAGAATGTCGACCGAGTCCGAATTCAGAACTAGCGCAATACCGTAGAATACGGCAGAAGAACTTGAACTCGTTGGTTGCATAAGTTTCACAAGTTTAGTTAAGAAGTATGGAAAATTATGGGAACCCAGAGAGCGCAGACAAATAACCCAGCAGGGATTAAAAAACCCAGTTTTCCAGTAAGTTTCATTTACTATATAAGTGGATCACGCTGTCATCATCTGGTCAACAGACTTGGGGACGGATTGTGATCTACTGATATGGAGTACCAGTACAAAAACAATTGGGAAGATCCACACATCCTTCTAGATGCAAATATCTCGAACCTATCGATGCGCCCCGTGGATTCGCAATATGTGATATGCGCGCTTTCTTGCTCGTGATGTTTTCGTATGCCACTTTCACGAACATTTCACAAGACTACCTGCTAATTTCCATGAGTATTTTTCTAGTAGTAGACGTGTTGACAGCAAGTTATCTAGAACACAAGCAGGATAAATAACAACACTGAAGAAACAGGATATCTATTAATGTGAACGAACCATCACATAGCAACCAGTACTTTGCCTTCTGATGTAAGACTTTCTTAGTTTTGTAAGTTAAGGTGTGTACTCCTTATCTAAGCACTTACCTTCCTAGGCGCTTCGTCTGGCGTCAAACCTTTTCAGCTGCTGCAGATATTTTTGGATTTGAACACTCGAGTTTGAATTATCAGTTTTCTTAAGACAGTCAGATTATCTGTGGCCCCAAACTTGCGTCCAAGATACAAGCCACATAGAATGGTTATTGTTATCCTACGGGTATCCAGCCAAGAGATTTAGGCACGATCGAAATACGTCAAGGAATGTTGCTACGAAATGCATTACCCACAAACCCTCATATTGCAAAGTGCGATAATCTTCCCTGAATGTTGCTACGGCAAACGTGTCATGGAAACGACTTTAGAAGACTACCACACTTTTTTCCTGGAATCTGCTTCGTGGACTTTTATAAACAGAACAGCCTACTAAAATACATTGCCAGTTATAACTGATGTTTTATCAGATTAAATTGAGTCTGATGAATTAGTGTCCAGTCCTGTCGATCAAAAAAGTGGATTTTCTGCATTCTAATCGATAAACGCTGGTCGCGTGTGAGAAGAGAATCGCTACCGACCATATTTGTCCGAATTTCGATTCAAAGTAGCAAGCATCTAAAAAGCCTTCGTCTTTCTTCACGATTTTCGTAAAACCTTCAGCAAGGCGTCCACTGAACTTGCAGTAAATTGTAGTGCGGCACTTTTATTCTCGCAGCTACAAGCCCCGTTTATTTTTACAACTAGCGCCCTACCTTGCTTCACAGTTCCAACTTAACTGTGTTCTGGACACTTGAGAACCAGTTACGTGAAATTGCTGATACGGAACACGAGTTGGTTGCAGGACTTAACAATGTTTTCCCAACCTGGTGCAACGCACATTCACGGGCTCAACTTAGATTGAACTAATGTGCCATGTGTGTGAAGCAATATCATGGTTATAAGCAGATTTCCGCAGCCTTTTTCTTGGCAGATTCTATGCATTTGGTTTGACTGAAACCTACCGTGGTTGGACAACATTCTTTTTCACCACATGATTAAGGTCAGGTTTACACATGGATGATAAGTTTTTCCGTAAGCACACTTCATTGAAAGCTCTTTTGTTTTTGTGGCTGAAGTATTCACAAATTTGACAGAAAATATCAGATGCAGACGTGTTTGCTCTGCGTCGTAATCCACAGCCTAGTGATATCGCCAAAAAAGCGAAAACACTCACAGTTGTATTCCATGTGATTCATCCGAAGATTTTATTCAGCTATATATGGTTTTGACAATTTTCGACTGCAATGCATGTCTGAACATTAAAGTTTCGTCATTCGGTGGCAGTTTTTCACAATTTTCATCGTTATGCTAAAGGTTTATGAGTTCTTATCTATAAAAACCTCTTTAACTGCAGCTACAGGTTTTCAAGTCTTCTTATAAACGTTCAATGTCCCACTCCACTATCAATTTTTGTCCACTGGATTTCTATCGCTTATTGCGAAGTGAGTAAAATCGTGTATATTCAATTTGAAATCCAGCTGCAAATCAAGCAAACATTACGACAACTCTACCAGATTATGCTACACACAAATCAGGACAATTTGAAGGGTAAGGAATACGGCTAAGTTTGGCGCAGCATTTTAGAAGGCAAAATATTTATGCTCACTATTCGTGCAATCGAAGGATTCCCTCTCCGTGGATAGCACCAAGACCCTGTTGCAAATAAAGTCCAAGGTGTAGTGAAGGGAAGTTTACGCAGGACAAGCAGTCAGAGAACTGTACACCAGGATTGCTGTGCACAAGCGGTGCACAGGCATACCATTAAAATACACTTAAACACTCTCCAATGGCTGGATGTGCAATTGATGCTAGACGTGAGATATATTTGGGAAACCGAAACAGTCTTGAGGTGAAGGTCAAGACTTACATCACAGGACAGGCGCCAGAAAAGGAAATCGGTGTGACACTTGAACTCGTGCGGGGGTGGTTTTACGTCAGCTGACATGCAGCGTCGTGCACTAATCAACGAATTCATCTCTGTCTAAAGTGTGCAGCCTGAGCTGGTCACAATTCACTGATAATTCTTTTTTCACAAATTCAATTGTCCTAGACTTTCCTGATCCACACATATCAACGCGTGTTTATGGAACTTCAAGACGGGTGTTCCACCAAGTTGCTATAAACTGGAACTGCAAGTTTCTACAACCCTATTGAAGTTGATCAGTTTCCCGCAACGCACCTGTTGCGAATAGTAGTCGTCTACACTAACCAACACGAATTAAGTATGGCAGTTGAAAGGACCTCGCTGATTGGTTCTCCGTCTGCATTAAGCTCGGTCGAAAAAAAAATTGTTCACTTGGCCTGACGAAGCTTCTGGTCCAGAAAAACAGCTAATTCACCGATTGTGACGGCGACTTCTCAATGCATCCAAAATGCTTCCCAACTGATTAAAATTTGGCCCACTTTTCACTATGAACAACAGTCAAAACTAAACACTTTCTTTGACGTCACCATAGTTACATGTAGATGAAAAGTTCTGAACTGTTGAAGAGTTTGCAGCAACCTTGTATAGTGTCATACCAAAAAAGGTAAGTGGTACTATCGAAAGCTGATTGAAACAAAATGAGAACCTAGGCCGTGCGGACTCACTGGTCTTGCTAATGCTTGGCTTTCTTAAATTTTTCTGCAATGAAACATTTCACTGGGTTGGACCCTCTGTTAGTGAACAGGGCAAAATTTTACAGTAGATTTGTTAATGGGAGAAAATTAATTGTAATACATCGCGGAGGTACCCCTTAATTATTTTTGCACTTGTGTAGAAAATACTTCAGAAAAGTTTAGCGAAATTAAATTAACTCACACAAAAGGTGTTGGTCAGGAGTTCATTTACCGGTGATAATAATGTATGGTTTCCAATAGGGATGTTGGCGTACTCCTGTAAGAAAGCAAACATGGTGAACAATTAGAGGCTACACCATAACCAGACACACTCCAGCTACCACCTAACATATCAACCAACTCAGTATGCATAGCATCGTTTAGTTCACTTGCAGCTGCATTCGTGTAACAACCTGTCGCAAACTCACCCCTGCACGTAATCGTGCTATGCCAATCACATTGGCATCCATCATGTAACCCTCGTTACGTGTTCGTTCTAAATGCCCAATAATCGTACGAAGTAACCGGTTCCGTTTCGGTTCGACCATACTCGTCAACTTGTAGTTATACGTGTTCTGGTCGAAACCATTCTTTCTTCGAACTTGGCTGACCGGCAGGTTAGAATCATGTTCGATCCGCATCTCATCAGTTGCATTAATATTATTCAGCTATGTTTCAACTCACTAGGTTGCCATGGAACAATAAATCTGATTCGCCTAATCTTACAGGTCATTTCATGATTCAGTATATCACGTAGCCCTCTCTACAACCTATTAATGAATGCGCTAGACTGTCGACTAATTACACTGTCACACTTTCCTTGAGTAGTTTACTTTGAAATATAATGGTTTTTCTGTTGAACACTTGGATTTCCTTGCTGAAGGGGTTGCACAAAGCAAAATCTCTATTTCCGTCTACTCTGATTTTGCTACTTGATTGTGTATTCCACACAAGTAATTTTGGCTAGTATTCACTCATCGCCAGGGGATGCACGGACCTTATTGGAGGAACCAATTGGGTCACCTAGCTTGCCAATTACTGGAGAAATATTCCTGGGGTTTAGTAAGGAGTTCTGTGTGTTATTTGTTCGGTGGAAATAAAATCAATAGTATGGAAATGCAGATCTTTTAATTGTCATCTATGGGCTGCCAGATATATCTAAAAGTCTACGGGACCTCGTAATTCTTTCCGTTGATGTTCTCATGCACAATATATTCTGCATTGATGCAAATGGCTGTGCAGAGACTTGTATACGCTGTTTTCTTAACGAATGTTTGGAAAGAAAGAATTATCGAGTTTCCAGCAGTAGTAGGTAACGAGACATCACTGTATATTTCAGTCCGTCGTAGGGAAATAACCATCTCTGTTGTACGCCTACTTGTTACCTATTCTTTCCGATTGTTTCTACCAGCTACTGCTCGCGGTTTTGGCGACGTCGTATTGAAAAGAGGCTTGATATTTGGTAGATTGGTGGAACATTTCAATTATGGGAAATGCTCCAAGAAATAAAAGCTAATGCTACATTAACGCTACATGCAAGCACCCCGTTTTGATACCTCAAGAGTGTGGTGTTCCATCTCGGCATATTCCCCATAGGCCTTGTACCTGAAGCAGCGCAAGGTAAGGAGGCATCCTGTAGCTAGCTCAAAGGCAATCCGACCCAATGATTATGTCTGCTTGATGGCATGGTTTCACTCATTCACATACGTTAGTGGGACAACTGATCTGCAACTTACGGATTTCTGGAAAGCGGGTTGTAGCTTATTTGGCTAGAAACAGTGCACCGGGTTCCTGTTGATTGTAAGCAATTCACGTGCCTTATTGAAAGCTATTGATACACAACTCAGCGTCAGGTTGTTTCTCTTAACTCTATTAGTTCGCAATTGTTTATTTACTGCTGAATAATATTGAGCACGAAAGCAAAGCCACCTTTATGAAATTTCCAGACAAAAATCCAAGTCGTCTAAGACTCACACACGCAATAGATCATATGACGCTCAATCATCCGAACTCAATTGCTTCGATCTTGGACTCTCAGAAAACGTGATTTTAGGCAGTTTTGGAAAGATTAAAATATCTGTTCCGAAAAACAACACACCGGCCTTAAGAAGAGATTATATAAAACACACTCATTTGTACTCGCTCTGGTAATTAAGTATTCGAGTGGGCGGAAAAGGCTGAGACTTTTGTTTGTTTTTCAGTTGCCGTTTACCAAAAAAAGATGTAACTGATTGAAAACCCCACAAGTCTATCTTCATCGATGGTCATCGAGGTGATAGCACTTTTCTTTATTACAACCACAAAATATGTAATGCAAACTAACGGTTGTTTAAAAGCTAATCCGGATGTGGACGCTGTTGGTTTGATTCGTCAGTGTCATCAGTGCTAGCACCCGCACAAAATGCTTTTCAGTAAAAAGCTCAGGCTGGCTTCCACATGGCTAGGACCTTCGTTCTGACAGAGTTCAGCAAGTTTGCCGGCACTTTTTAGTTTCGTGTAGAGGATATTGCGGTATTCCCATGTCCACTGAATGGACCAAGTATGAACAATAGATGGTATGCACTTGTCCTTTTTGTGTGCTGTTTAGGGCGGTGTACAGGTATTCATCTGCAAGATTCTCTCTTTGTTCGAATAACATAACTGGCTCCGCTTAAGCGAAAAAGTGATATATTCGTATCTATGTTCTTAATTGTGAGAGTCTGTTTCAATTCATGTTTGCTTATTCTCAAGTTTTTAGTGGAGACACACTTTTGAAGGAACCTTGGAGAATGTTCCTCCGGAACCTCTTTATAATATATCTTAGTTACGTTACTTTTAAAAGGCAGGCGCCGATGAACACCTGTTTTTTAGGAAAGTTGTTTTGGAAGCATGCAATCCATATGTTATCTCAAGAATTTCTTCTGAATACTGGGTTTAATTTTTGTATAGGTTTATTTTGTTCTTCTTGCGATGCGTTGCTAGTGCACTCAGGAGAGGTTAACTGTCTTATGATTAGCCTCACATGTAAATAAGTCGCATGAACATGCCTTGTTGAAAGGTATCCATAATCGAAAAGTAGTAGTCACGTTAGGAAATTCAGCCATCATTGGTTTGACTAGAGGATAAACGTCAGTGTTTATGACGAACTAGATGACATTTTCTTCATGCTTCATTGCTATTCATTGGGCCAAGAAAGTTTGAGGTTTGTCACCTAAACAACTGCATAAAAGGAACTACATACAACAAAGCTCAGATACTGAGCTGCTGGAGCACAAAACATTTTGCTACATTTTTTCATCTCTCGACAAGCCTTTTCGGGCAACCAAATTAGACCGGGATCGTCAGCGAACTGGTACCTTTTGGGAGCAAGTTTAACACTGAGATAGGATACAGAAAACAATGTAAATTTTTTTGGGAATGGGTTTTCTTGTGTGTAGCGTCTTCAGGAAGGACTAGTGAGTGTCAAGTTTAACGTGAGTCTGGGTTACAGCCCCAATGTGTTAACACCAGGTGTACCCAATTCGTTTAAAATCCCTCTTTACCAATTGCTGTTGATTTGCACGGCTCTATGCAAGGCGTTATTTGACCAATGACAGTACGACTAGAGATTGTGTAGAAGTGGTTAAAATCTGATCATTTAGTCGCACACCAAACAAGCTAGCAACATCAGTTTACCTACCGTCTTCTCTATCTTGGGTAGAATTTCCGCTACAGCCAAAATTCTGTTGAAAATGTTTCAATGTCCAAAACCTGTAGTGGTGTAGCAAAAGTGGTTCGACTAATAATGTACAGAAGGACGAGGACATTACAGAGGGCTTGTTATCGGAAGCCGAGCCACGGACAAATTATTATCATCATTAATTTCCTGCTGACAATCCAAGCATGTCTCACAACGGAAGTGCTAATGTTGTTCCAAAGGACAAACGAACATGGTGTTGAAGTACAGACATTTTTCTGGTACTATCTTGTGCGAAATCAGCTTAGTACATGGTGAATAAAAGTCCAGTTTCGTAAACAAGTTAAAACCATTAGTGTAGGCTAATTCATCATACTAATGTTAATTCAGCACACAGTCATTCGACCTACCGTCGTTCCCTGACTTTGCCACTTATTTGCTTGAACCTTTATATTTTTAATATAATTTCAATAGACCTAGCAGAACAGCCTCCACTAGAATTGTAATCCGAAAATACCGCGAACATTAACACCGTGCCTGGAGTCGAACCGCACGGATAGACGTTTCTCAGCATACGAATCTGCACACATATAAGTCGATTGAGTCACTGAATTGTGGCATTGTGAGACGACAGAAGATACCCGTTAAAGTTGCGGTAAGAAGATGAAGAATTTGTATCTGATTGATCTCGGACAATGCACCGCCAATTTTTTGATAATAGTCAGAAACCATTTGCAAGACTACATGCTTTCACGGGAACGTCAAAAGGGGAGGAAGTACTACATAGATCACCTACTTAAACTGACCATGTCATTGAGTCAGTGAATCAAACTAATTACGTCGTAGTCCTGTAAGGTCATGGAATGGGACCAGGTGGTACGTTAGCATAGATATAGCGTTCTTCCAGGTTTTTTGGATAAAAAGGCCAGGTTTTGTAGCCATATTTCGACCTAACAATTTGATTCTATCTGAATGAGACACTTGCTTAATGTGTACTCTTTGTATGTTTGCTTTTGGCCTTATGCTGCAGTCGTAGAACGAAGCAGATATTGGACGATTTGTGTTAGCCCAATCAATTGTCACCTAGCAGTGTTTGCAGAACGACCAGCTCCAGTGCAATCACAAAACACTCATGCTGCAATCCGGACTGTTAACAATTGCGGAGGACGTTCGGATCCCGTCATCTAAACCAAACTGCTGTGTTTGAGATATCTGTAGGACCTTTGATCTTATGCTGGCCTACTGGCTAGTTCAATTGGACCGTCTAGTCTGAGTGTGATGTAACCGATAGGTATCGTTTAGTTCGTAATGCAATCCATTTGGTTCAGCCATCTATTCACTCCTTCCTTCTTCGTTTTACACGATAACCCAATCACATATGAGTATTTATTCGTATCAAATAAATTTTCAGTATGTTAGCCAAGATAACAGTTTGTTGTGAAGTGGACACAGTAATGAAGCATGTTAAAATGTACTCAGAATAGGAACTCTAGGAAAACCTCTAAACGCGCGTACTGGAATTTAGTCCCAAGATGCTTATCAGTAACACTTTCTTCTTTCAGAGTCAAGTCTCTTCTAATCAGAGGTTATTCCTGGCCGAAACATGCAGAATGACTGAACCAGCGGTAGAATCCATTGTAACTATCTTGGCTAACAATAGCTCAGTCTGTTGTAACATTTGCTTGTTTATAATCAATTTCAAATTACCAGCTTCACAGTTGTCTCTATGTTTGAAACACAAAGTTGCTAAGCTATTATTATACAGCTCATTCCCAGTAGTCACAAGGAGGACATAACTCATCTGACAGTGGGAAACTCTGCAAGTTCTGGTCAGCTGACTTGAAGTCGAAAGAGTTCCATTTGTCACTTATGAAATTCCATCCCCAACAGATTGCCTTTCTTTCATCCAATTCATTTCAGGAAAATATTATATCTGCCTATAGTTTGTGTATTCCACTGTTAATGATTGTCTAAAATAGGACATGATGAAATCATCCACTACCCTAAGTTAGATCTGGCAGAAAAAGCGGTCGTACCAGAATTCAAATGGTTTTTTTTCTGTACACTTATTCTAGTACCAATGCGCAGTTGAGGCGCATGAAGTTTAAGATGCCCCAGGGAGCACAGCATTCATTTTGAGTGAACCAATGAGTGCAAAGAGACCCGTTCCAGGACATTAAAAATTACTCTCAAAACACTGATCTTTGGTTAGGTGCCATACTGTTGTCTATAGACTGGGTGAACGAGTGGTGTACAGTGTACAGATGTAGCTAGATATGGTATCAGACTGATATTTAAAGGTACAAAAAGTGTACTCAATGTAGCGCGGGAAGTCACAATTTGTCCCACCTAAACGGGTTGGTATTTTATCACTTTCTTCATTTCCGGGCTTAGCAAACATGGATTAGGTAAAGCTAAGTAAGAAGCAGTGCCTTACAAGCCATTATCAGTTGTTGTTTTATATGCTATCTGGCTGAGCAGATAAACAATTTGACAAGAATAAAGGAATGCGGTCCGAAGATATAAGTATTCTCTAGATCAAAAGTCAACTAAAAACCTTGCGTTATCCCCAGCCAAACACCGGTTATACACGGACCCTTACTGCATCCGTCATCATTTAGCTGTTCATTTTGAGCAACACAATTCCAAGATTTTAGCTATGAGTGAAACCCTGCTGAACCAAGTTCATGAATGATGATTAGTTGCGCACTCTTTTGAAGGAAATGATTTGATTGCCGTAGTACCGTTCAGACGATCTGTAGAAGTCAGTCAAACATTTCTTTCCAGAATGGATTCTACTGTTAGCAGTACATAACCCGAATGCTGCAATTCCACGACGAGAAACACTAGTAGACGTATACACATAGCCCGACATATTTATCAGATCAGTTCTGGTAAAATGAATGAAGCGAATAGTGTTTTTGATCGGAAAAACGTATTTCCAAAGATTGAAGAGAAACTCACCATTGAACTCACTATACTATATCTCATGACTTTAGTGTACTGTGCAGAGTATACGGGACGGGGTATAATGCACTCTGTGAGTTGACATTTATCTGAAGTTACCACATAACTTTGATGATGGACTTGAGTACTGAGCTCTCATGAGGCTCAAATCCTGTTCTATAAAGCACGACCTTACCGGAACTAATAAAAGTAATCAGTCCAAATGCAAACAGTGAATCTGATCTACTACAAGATACCGTTTTGTCAAACGGTGCGGGGATAAACTCGTAATGCTTGCTGCAACAGAATTGCAAGAGTGTCTCCCATTCAACCAGCACATGTGCTGTGCAGTGACTGTCCAAGTTCCGTACCGACCTTTTTGCGTCCTTTGATATGGCCATTGATATCAAATGGCAGAGTTGGAATAACCGAAATATGGTCTTATTTCTAGCTGCTCCAATAAAAGAATTCAATTTGATTAGTGTGACGCGAAACGTCCGACAAAATAAAAACGCCTCTTCTCTGATCTGAATCCAGGAAAGTCAAGGTCTCGAATCAAGGATGGATAAATTCGTCCTGAAACGCAGACCGCTATTTCTACGAAAATATCCAAAATTACACGACTCCATGTGAAACCCATCTAGCCGGCACATGGTGGATGCAAAAGATTGATTTTCAGTATATTTTCTGACAAACCAGGAAGCCATCGATAATATGAACCTGTGCTGTGTTGCTCCTCTACCCGAACATAAACATAAACATACCCGAACTTTAACGAATGTGACGGGAGCGTTACCACTTACTATCTGCACCGAGATAATAGCCGGCAAGTGCTGGACATATATTGAAGAGCTGGGTATACATTTCACTGCTAGCATGTGCTATGTTCCAAACCGTACTGGAGTGCATTGTGTTGGAGGTGTTTTGTTGGATACACGCTGCTTGGTGTTGCAAACTCATGATAGACCGATAGAATTCAAACGTATGAGAAACATTTATGGTTGTTGGCTTGTTTGCTGAGCTGAGCGATTTGATCGATGGTTGTGGCACAACTACCGACCCATCGCTACGCACCACCTCGCTCCCCAATAGCGCACTGATGACGTCACCCCGGCTGGTGATGAAACGTTTGCAATCAACTTGCTCAAACAAACTATCCTCCGCAGAAAAGATGCATCGGAATGTTTTCCCAGTGCAGCGAAGGTTACCAGTAAAATGTTGCGTTTCTAGCTGTCGTGTATTTTACCTTGAAAATAGCCCAACAGTTGGGGACAGATCTTAGTAAGGCAAGTTTGAAGATAGTCATGAGTCATGTTGAGCCGTAATGCGACCGTTTGAATAGTTCAAATCTATCAAGCAGGACTCAAAATAAATACGGAAATTTTTTAATGCAAAAACTATAGGAAAAAATTTGGCTAAACCTAATTTATGGTATAAATTCGTGTAGAATTGAGCACATTTAATTGGTCATGCAATGCATTCACCCGTATTAGTTTATTTTGGAATTAAATATGTCAGTGTAACATTGGGCTTTGGTTCGAGGCTGTGCGTGTCTAGAATAACTTTACTAGGTTAGAGTAAATTATCGAGTAGATAAGTCATTCGGAATGAGGTAACATTTGTGTGGGAGAGTAGTCCTGCTCAACCAAGGGAGCTGACTGGCTTTGTGTAGTACAAACTAAACCACAACCTAAAATCACTGAAACCCCAGATATATGCTAGTTGTCTTCAACAATCTATTGTTCTTAAGCATGACATACTGACGTTAATCTTGTTTTTAGAATAAAGCTAGAACAAAAAGCAAGGATATGCACATACAAAATGCATACTACTTAATCACTATCTATCAAACTAGCAGAATACACCATCTCTTCGCTGGAAAACAGAAAGCGTTCTGTCTAGAAATCCAACAAAAGCTAACGCTAATTTCTCAATCTGTCTGTTAGTTGGAGTGTGTAATACAACGCTTGATAAAGGCTGTCAGGTAAACGGTCAACAATTGTGACCTATGCGACAGCAAACAGACACATTTTAGATATTCCATAAAAGGTAGTGCTGGGTGGAACCACCGGTACAATGTATCGCATAGTAGCGTAGTTCTTCTCAAGTTTCTCTGCATCTGTTTAAATTTGTACATCCAGAACTTTACAGTAAACTCTGCAACATTTATTCTCTAAGTTGTTTCATTAAGAAAGACATGCTAGAAATAACACGTCTCACACCAAAGCCACGTAACACAATTTTTAATTCTAAAATCAATGCTGGATATGCACCACCCTTCATTAGTGGTCATGGCAAATTATTCCGGCGAAGAAAACAGCATCTAATGAATGCACAAAAGTTACTAGTATTACGCAATACGGCGAAAACACACTTTTACCCAAGCTCGCTTTAAACAATGTACCTTCCACGTTTGTTAGTGCAGATAAAATTTTGAAGGGCTAAACACAGGTGTTTTTCTTAAAAAGCTCTTCAGCACCGCACATCAGACTTTGTCAGAGGTGAAGCTCAGAATTTCCGACATCAAAGACAAATGTTACCTCCAGCACACAGCGGACAAGTATCAGATTTGGTGTTTGAGTGTGCAAATATCTTGCCACCTCATTTACTAGATTACTTGTGTCCAAAGTTAAGAACGAAGGCCGGGCAAGCTGGGCTGGGTTGTTTGGTTGATTATCCCGTCGTGATTTTCCAGACAGGTCACTGTGACTAACTGATTGTAAACAAACCCAATTCACCTACATCTAACAAACCGCAGGTTTTCGTTCCACTAAATATTGTATTTGCTGGCCACCACTAAGTATTCATGGCCTCTGTTTACAAATGTTCCAGGCAACATTTGTTTTGTGCCAAATAAAAGGTTTTGAGATAACACTTTATTTCTTTAAAGGTTTAATTCAGGATTTTGGCTATTCAAGTATTTGTCTTTATTTCTAGGAGAGCAATTTGTCCTCCATATATTCGTGTCTTATCTTAAAACTCATGCAGATACGACACGTGTTACCAAATGTCACACTTCATTCTTCACTTAAACGAAACCAAATGAGCTTTGCCCACACGTGAGACTTACCTCGTACTTGTTTGCTAGTAACGACTAACGCATCATTTTGCGGCATATTATGGTGGATCCATGACCAGACTGAGTCCAGCAAAAGTGCATTAAGGATGTAAATTTTATAGCACATTGTGCCTCCACCACAATAAGCGTCTTATTTCAAAATGTCTATGAACACAGGTCAGAATTGAAAGCAAGTTCAGTGGAAAGTCGGTTGATTACAAACTGTTGTGAGTCAAGTTAATCTTAAGTTAAATAAATCTACTTAGTCAATCTAGAATAACTCTAAGTTAAAAAGCTCGGCAAAATGAAAGACAAACCAGTTATTCTGATGAAGCTCCACACTGTGTTAACAAGCTCGGCAAAATGAAAGACAAACTAGTTATTCTGATGAAGCACCACACTGTAAAGCTACGAACATCTAGTTCAGTTGTCGCTGCAGACACTGGGCTGACTAATATCTTATCTCTTTTAAATTTTCCATGCTTCAGGATGGCAGTATTAAATTTGTTCGAGTTAACACTTTATCCTACCGTATTTCTTCACCGATACTTCCTTCCAAATGTTGGAACTCGACTTAGCGTGAATTATGCTTAAAGTATTAAACGAAATATCATTTTGGTGTTTGCTACCCATACGAAAACCGATTTCCCTAGCTTGTTGAAGAAAGTTAGTGAAAGAAAAGTGCTTACTGGTCTTTTAAAGATTCCTGTTGGCTACCATCTGACGTACAGCTGGAATTGATCATACCTTGCCGTGCATAGAATAAGATATTGTGGCGTAGATATGCTCTTGGGGTTGACATAGTTGCCGGATGCTTGCAGTGGAATCTATTTGGCCCAAACTTTTATTCTCCAATCCAGCAGCACGGTTATCCAGCTGGTCTCACCGATGTGCGTAATATCCTACGGATATCATCATGGAGAATTACCAACAAATAGTTCGGTCAAAGTAGGTACTGTTCTCTCGTAAATGTCACGTCTACCATAGTAGATTCCTATGATTTAAGTGAACAATGCAATCAGAAGATTTTGCTTCCTCATTAGCGGACAGCTGAAAATACAAGCTCTCTCCCTTCTTCAGCATCGGAAACTGTCTCTCAGCCCTACAAGTCAGAGCTAACAGTTTGCGAGACCTTTTGGCCTGTAAGTGGAGCCAATCTGTGCCGAAAAACCGAGAAGTACGCTATGGCTATTTTAACCATATTTGAAACTATCAGTAGTGCGTATCTCACAAAATTCCAGAGTCTAGAACCCGACCTCCGGGTTAGTAGTTTGAAAACCCAATCTTTCGGTCATTAGTGACCGATCACCAATCTTATTAGCTCGCACTTAAAATTTAGCGCCGCTCGTCTGCACAAACAAGCGCAGCACGTAGAATGTCTAAAAAGAGCATGGGCATAAAGCTATGCAACGCTAATGTGATCATACATATTTCTTGAGTGATATACTTAGTATAACGTTTGTCTGGTTGACAGCCTGTTTGTACTGAGTTGGCTAAGGACATTACTGGCTCAACTAGAAGTGAATATCAGCCAATCTGCAGACTCTCCCTCCAATAGTGCTGTTTACTTTTTTATTTAATACATCTTAGTCTGTATTAGAATCCTTTCGTTTGTGATGCGGATAAATTTGGTCACTTTCAAGCATTATCTAAACTAACTTAGTCGTAAACTTTGTTACATTCGACTGCGGAAGACGCCAAAAACAGAGGTCTAAAAACAAGCAAATTTGTACAGAATTCTGCATTGCTCTGTTCCATATAGAGATGTTTAGTGTGAATATTACCAAAGCACTCCTAAGAATCGAACGCTGACTAAACAAAATCTAAAAATGTCCCAACTAACCACTTGGTTCCTTTTTTTTCATTTTGGCTACCCCCTAAGTCAGGCTATTAGAATCAAGGTGATAAAAAACAAAAGAATGACTTCCAAAATGACACTTAGCTCAAACTCATTTTAAGGGTTAATGAATTTACGTTTAAAAAGTTTTTTTGATTTGACGGCTATAATTGAACGATACCTTCCCTAATGTGTTTGGCTCCTTCTTAAGGCAGATATCAAGTGGTTAGGCAATGGTATACCACGCATATGATCACGCTCTGG
The DNA here is from genome assembly GCA_003604175.2 of Clonorchis sinensis. Classification (NCBI taxonomy): domain Eukaryota; kingdom Metazoa; phylum Platyhelminthes; class Trematoda; order Opisthorchiida; family Opisthorchiidae; genus Clonorchis; species Clonorchis sinensis. The sequence goes on from CM030369.1 coordinate 113,524,990, forward strand.
GCGAAATTCTTACTGTTCTCATCTAAATTAATGGATACGCGCTGTTGCTTCTTAGCATAAGTTACAAAGTCTGTGTATGGTGAAGTTCACTGACAAATGCTTCTTTGGCCTGATTTAACAGTATGGTTTTTTGACCATATGACTCTTGCAATATAATCAGAGAATTGTGGAGAAAATGAAGAGAGTACGGTTTGAGGAAAAACCAACCAACGTTTTCGAATAATTTGCAATCGTAATTTGTTGTAATAATAGACGCACTTTTTGAACCTGCTGACAGCAAAAACATTCTCACCTTGGTAAACTTGAATCCACTAAGAATCGAATGAGTCAAAAAATCATCCGTCAAACGAATGCATGTAGAACGTAGTTCTTACTGATGACAGCCACTTTACTCTAGACTAATTAGATAGTATGCTTAGTGGCAGTTCGTATGTCTGTTGTGCTGAGCAGTTTGGTTTCATCACCAATCGAGGTGGAATAATCAGTTCGTTGTGAGTGAAAATGTCAAGTTTCCAGAAATCGAATTACTGGGAGTTAATTTAAGCTGCAATATTTCGTGCTGGAAGAGCAGTTTCATTCTTCGCAACATGCACCACCAATCTTATGTATTTCGTGCTGGAAGAGCAGTTTCATTCTCCGCAACATACACTATCAATCTTATGCGACGTACGTGACAGCGCCAGATAAAACTGTATTGTTACAATATCACAGTTCATACAAAGACAACAACCAGTTAGGGTAATAATGGTCTTCGGAACAAGTGGGCGGACGTGTGGTCATTAAGCAACATCCGAGAAGTGTTAAACAAAGATTAAAGAGAGACATTTCTGTGACTTCTTGATACTTCTCAATACTGGCAAAAGAATTAGCTTGGTGGTGCCTACTGGGCCCAACATATTTAGTTTATTCACACTGTTTTCTCAAAACATCTAAACTTTGCTCCGGCAGACTAAAAGACCAGATCCTGCCCTCTTTGAAATTATCTAGGAAAATATTCTCAGAAAGCTATACACCGAAAACTACCCCATAATGTTGTAGAGCTGAAAGATATTAAATTTAACGATGGTTGTCTATATCATAAAGGGTTTCGGTTAACTCATTTAAGAAACTTATTTTTGTTTAAAAGATCCTAACGCAGTGTTTAATAAAAGGTTACATATCCCCTCTCCAGAAACGTCACCTGTATCCCGATGCACGTATCAGTTTAGTCATCAGATTTTAATGTCGTTGGCTTTTCACCGGAGAATATATCAGATTTAAAAAGTTGGAAGTTCATTCAATTCAACTGAGAAGCTCCTGCGAGTTGAAAATTTATTCTCACATTCTAGTAAAATGCTAGTTTTTTTAGGGTAGATGAATGCCAGAGTAGCACACTGTTTTGTTCGATTCAACACTGCAAACACTCAAAAGTACACTTTCTTACAACTTTTTGACTGCAACAAATGTTGAAATACTTGCATTCATACTAAGCGAGGAAACAGAATTTAAGCGCCTGTATGCCTGACGGACTGTACCAGAGCGCAGTAGTCTCCCCGCGAAAATTAATATTCACAGGTCTGTTGTTCATAAAGTTTTAGTCTCATTTGAAGGTTTGCGGCTGATTTATATAATATAATTTACACATTCACTTTAATCCGCCCGAATTTTCGCTTTTTCCAGTCGGTAGCTTGAAATATTGGTGTTAGAACGGGCTGATGTTCTTCCGTCGGGTTGCCAGGGTGAAGAGTTTTGTTTACCTGCTTGTATAATATGACGGACATTCCCCCACTTAGTAGGCCGTTTGTGTACAAAGGCCTGAGGTATAATTATTTTTGTGGCTATATCAAAACAACACGTAACGTTCTCGGCGAATCGGAATAAATTTCTTGAAGCCCGCAAGAAGGTGTATTCTGCCAAATTGCCCTGACAGTATAGCTGGCAGCTACTAGATGATCACCTTCCAGAAGTATACTTTTGGCATAGGTTCGAGGTAAGTTATTCGGAGAGAAAGACGTGCGCCTTACATTAAAATAAGCTTCAAGGTGACAACAACTACTTTATATTTTACTCTGGCTGACCCATCTTTTAAAAATCCCATGTATGAAAGGAGACATGTATGTTGTCAACTGTCTCAGCCTTATACAGACTGGACTTTAACTAAAAAAGCACGCTGTAGTCCTAATAACACCCCTGTTAGTATATGAACGAAACGCAAGACCAAAATGACTCAACCTCGTCTAGATGCTATCGGGGAGTATCTATTAAATGGAACTTTCTGAAAACCCACACGTGTGACAAGGTAAAGCTTTCTAATCCGAAAAATGTTTCGTTTTTAAAACTACTCAGCAATCCTCTACCCTTTGGGATGGTACACTCAGCTGCTAAATTTGAACGGCCTGTTACATCCAGTCAGTTTACAGCAATTGTTTCCTCAATAGGTAAACAGTTTTCTGACTGCAATCTGACATGCTCGAGAAGCTCCAATTAGGGTTGTGGTTTACGCCTATTGTTAAAATGGTTTTCACAATAACGGCAGGAAAAAAGGTGAAGCAGATTCTTGGTAAGTTTGCTCAAGCAATTTGAAACCGCTTTGCGCTTGTGATGCACAAAAATGCAGACATTTCCATGGTTATATAAAATGGCTTTTGTTTTTTAGATCGGGCATTCTGTAATGTTTAGCGAAATATTATTGCGTGACACAGTTTAAAGTGGAGAAGAAATAGGAGAACAATGTTCTTTTATCGAAAAATTTGTCGGAAATAGCATCTTTAACAAGTAATAGATAGACTAAAACATGTTACCCAGATTCAGACTAACAAGCCCTAAGAAACTGTTGGCTGTTTGCTGGTAAATTATCATGGCTGGATCATTTAAAGTCAATAATGAACCAAATTTAGTGACTCCTCATAAACGAACCCTCTAAAAGAAATCACCTTTGCAGAAAAAGGAAATTATCATTTTGCGTCAACCAAAACCCAGTCTTATCTTGTTTTGAACCGGGAGACTTAAGGTGGCTAAACCCCGTTCTACCTCAAAGGTTAGAGCTTCTGGGGGTTACTGTATTCAGTAAATACCTCCATGCCTTGTGTCAACCGGTGACACTTATGGACGTTGACAGTAGAACGTCATAATTGTTACTAACTGCCATAAGCGAAGTGGGCACTCAGGAGAGCACATCAGTTGAGTGGCATTGTGATGAGAAATTCTAACAATGAAACTGCCTTGCATCAATCTTGACCAATGGTTTTAATCTTTAAAATGTAATTGTCCACCTGCGATGTCTTTTCCCCCGAACGGAAGGACACAGAAACATTTAGTTATTAAAACGTTCACTTGAATAATAGATTTACACGTATCAAAGCAATTCAAGTTGAACATCCCGGGCCACTCAGATGTTTGCTTCGAGTAATTCAACTCGATCTCTACTAGCATTGACATTTTCCGATTGCAAGTTGTTGTCAGCATAAGCCCAGGGTTGCTCTTCGCCTGAGGCAAACAACAAATAGAAGACGACTGCACAAAACTGGCTTAATGCAGCCAAGCCAAGAGCCACCCGCCAGCCATTGTGAATCTCCAATCCAAATTTATGGACGACCACCGTTGCTATCAGAGTAGACAGGATACCTGGAAAAATATAAACAAATAATGGTAGTATGTGGAGCAATAAGCTTGAAATTTCTAGCGAGTAACCCCAATCTTGCACCAAATTCGGTCAAATAAAAAAGGAAATATGGTTAGCCTTTTTTTAGTGAAAGAGGTTAGTGGACGGGAACAAACCAACACGTTTCAGTGGGTTTACCCTCCGCAAAAAGCCGCTTTGTAGGGATAAGCCGACGAAAAAAAGACTATTATATTACATTTCCAAATGTAGTCTTAAAGGAACTGATCTTCTACCTGGAGATTAATTGAATAACATGAAGTTTGCCATTGCATTTTTCTCTCACCTCATGTTTGAACAAGATCAACAGTGTCTTAGTAAGCAATGTAAGCTTTATTATTCAAATAACCAGGGTGATGTAATTCCTGATCCACCGAAAACTGAATTTCAGAGGGGACAATACATTAAAAATCCACACGTTTAAAATTTTTAACTTCACTTCGCTATTGTATTTACGACATTTTCCCACAAATTCCACAAAAACTGAAGTATTTTAATGAACATATCTTCTAGAACATGTTTTGAGATTATCCCAAAATAAACGTCTAAATTACCACTCCTGACAGAGACAGAGTGACACAGAGTACATGGTGTGAGTGAGTGGTATATGTACATACGTTTGAACGCCCACCAACAGAAGACAATATTTTACCTCTTTTTGCAGAAGCAGGCTTCTTATAATGAATGCTCAAAACTATCTGTCTGATTGGTAGATCTTTCGATCTTTCACTTCATTTCAGCTCATTGCTGTTGAGCATGACATTGGCCATACATAAAATCAGAGGGCATTTTGTAGGTTCAACAAACTCCTTCCAGCTTTTCTTGTTTCCTTCCTATCTGGCTGACTTGTGCCAGCTCACAGATTCATTCAAACTACTTTTACGTGCTCCCAACCGGTAGTTGTTCAGTCAAATTTTAGAAGACGGAGAGGCCGTAGAGGATTTTTCAAAATAATGACCATAGTAACCAAGTGTTTAGTGTTCCGGAAAAATTAAGATACAATTCTTTTCAAACCAGCGAAAGATGTCTCAGAGATCACTATTTGGTCTTACACCTGAAAAGAAATTGATACAAATTATGCATATTCCACGTGAATCTACTTCTTTGTCTCCTAACACATGCTGAAGGTTTGATGTGAAAGTAAATGGTAAAATCTGGTGGCCACAAACAATACCACTGACTTTAATCCCACAGAACAACCACCATCACTATATTTCTAATACAATTAATTTGGTCATTCTCTCAGTTGTTTGACTTACTGAAATTGAGGCATCATACGCAAGTTCTGTAGGCTTTTGTTTTATCTTTGAGGGTCAAGTTAACGTGAGTTTTCAACAACGGCCTTTTTTACTGCTTTTTTAAGCAGGGATGGAGAGAAATTAGGCAGTACTATTGAAGAAGATATGGGAGAACAGTATATTATTGACTTGGTTTGTGTGCTTTACTTTATATAAAGAACGATGCAACCGGGCCGATGTCACTACGCTGTGGACAATGTGGTATGACAGCACGTTTGTCTGCCCATTCGATGGTTGTGCGCGCTCTGTTAAGATACCCATTGTCGTGAAAGAGAACCTAAAAGGTCCTCAGCCAAAATAGCTCACCTAAAGGCACAACGGTGGAAAGCACAGAAAACCAGAAGCACCCAACTTTTACTTAACATGTTGCCAAAGCTGACTGCAACACGTGGTACTTCAAAAGTTGCGGCAACTTATCAATCACAACAGGACAGGTTTCGGAATCCTTTCAGTATACGTAGTGACATATTTAATGCACAATGCGACGGCAGTCCACAGTTTAACTCACCTGTAAATGTGCTGACGCTGTTTGCAAATCCCATAACCAACCCGGAGAAATTGGGTGCCAAATCGATAACATTTACTGCATAACCAGCAACCGCCAGGCCAGAAAAACCTGCGAATCAAGTAAGAAAACTCGTTAACACATACAAGTTTGTCGGGGTAATATGCGTAATAATGATGCTATGAAGCCAATAAAAGCATTGAATATTTGACCACATGTAACTGTGCTTATACTATTCACCAAAGACACAGTGACTGTTTATTTTAGGAGGACTGCTGCCCATTTGATAAAACCGCAAAAATCTGAGGTGCATCCAGTTCATCCGAAGCATTAACCAGCGTATGCAGTAAAAACAAACGAAGCTTGTATTCCAATTTGGAATAGTAAGGAACGGAGACAGAGCGGAAAACAATGATGCAAGTTCTTGGTTGACCTCTTCAGAATAATCAAACATTTCAGAGGAATAACTTGTGATGGGCATTCACTTCAAACCTATTATGGACCAAATGGAGAGCAAAACTTCGTCGTTATTAAATAAGCGGCAACAAGTGAAAGATAAACTGCCGTTGTCAAATTACGCGTTATGCGATAGTGTGGGTGTAGCTGGAAATCCCAGAAGATGCGCTCACGAAGATCTCTCTAAGGCTTTTACGAAATAATCATCAGCATCCAAGTCCAAAAGCCTTGCGCTCTATGTAGCCTCAGCACTAAATTAGCCATAGGTTAAAATGTTTGATAAATAATTCTCATATTTACCTAAGCTTCCAGAAGTAGCTGGTTGGACTAAGGCTAAAATACCCTTTTTAGATAAGCTAACATCTATCCAAAGTAAGTGCTAAACGTGCTTGCATACTGCGTCAGATCAACTTACTTTGTCTCTCCAATAAAGTAGACTGAAATGTCTTTTTTCCAGTTTATGTATGTGGAACTTAGGTAGGTGGGAAGACTTCTTCATAGATTATCTAGCTTAGTATGACTGTCGTCCGTGATTCAGACAACTGAATGGTCTAATACGTTCGTTTAAATTAGAATGTTTGTGATCTACTTTGGTTTGAAGAATTTACTGCATTGGGAAATCGAGTGACAATTTGCACAGGTTTCTCCACTTTCTTCCGTCATACATATCATGCTCACCATTCACTGGGGTCTCGCTTCCCTCATAAACCACTAAGGCTGGAAGTTATAGAAATTCCCGGTTGTTTACACGATAATGACGCATACATATACAACAAAATATCGACCGTGGTATGTTGGCACAAGCGGGCTAATACACTTATTTCGAATGTGATCCAAATATCTACATGTGACATATCTGCACTCCGTGAAAGTCGACATTAATATGCTTGGCAGGTTGAAACAGCATATACTGCTTAAACCAAAATGAATGTCGGACAGTAGTTGTCGAAGACTGCAATTTCTTCGGTGCCTCTAGAAGTACTCTCATATCGACAACAAAGTGCGCTGACTGAATTTATATTCCGCTGGTACGGCTCGCCAATAAGTGTCTGTACTGCGCTTTTTGAGCTAAACATAACAAAGTAAGATGACAGGTTAGAGTTACCCGGTGGAAACGGGTCGACCTTTTAGCTGTAACAATAATGATAAGTCTTCAGATTCTTTGAAATAATATTTTTTGTGGATTCCTTCGACGACAACTAATTGAGGGAATTTAGTTGGAAGGTCCGTGGAACATTATTAAATTTTCACATTCTTTCACTACCCTCACTGGAATCACACAACTGAATGAATTCAAAATTCCTTTGTTTTGTTACTAGGTACGTGTTGCGAGGATTAGTCTCCTGGCTAGCCAATTATACCAGTCAAAGCTGGAATTGATGATATGGTGGATTGTTCAATTGGCCCGTAGTTCTTCTAATCTTCAAGCATTTTTATTGTAAAGAAAGCTTGTAATGAAGCTTAGCGTCTTATAAAAATGCACTTTTATGCTTTTCACTCTTAATGTGATTACACCGTAAGTTATTTTGTAAAGCTTTATTGAATACAGTCACCAAGCTAACGTTAGACAAAGTAGAATTATTCAGTGTAGTCTACTTGCAAAAAATAAGACTTGAGATTGTGTATAAACATTAGTTTTCATAGTTTTTTCACTTATATTAGGCGCCACATTTGACCGAACTGCCAGGCATTAGTTTTTGAAGCGCTAGACAGAACATATCTACAAGGAATTGAGACGAACTACACCAGAACCGGATATATTTATTCTGTTTTATCAAGCTTATGTGATCGCCAATCCAGCGTTTGTGTTTCCGTCATTAAAAAGGAACACATGTGCAATGTCCATAAAGACTTTTCTTCCCAATCAACCTTCAGGTAAAAATAGGGAATTACAACTCATATGCTTGGTTTTTTCCATCCTAGATTTCGTCCTCAACAGGGAGGCATGCAAACCATCAAGACAGAAGCAAACGCACAAGGCACAAGTGACACAACTTTTCTCCAGTGGAAGTCTCCTAGGAATTAGGATGTTGTTTCTATAGAGTAAATTTGGATCGCCGTTCAACCTTAACTCTTTCCTTCCAGACAGCTTTTAAGAAACACTAACAAATGCTTTGCGAAAGACTCATGGGAAAATACGTTGATTCACGCTGAATCTTCAAAGATTTGAAGAATACAGTTGCAAATAATGATCAGTGTTTGATTTTCACCCTTCTTACATAAAAAGACAGGCCGATGTCCTTAGTTATATCATCTCTTACCCATAGCAATTATTAACATGGGGCACACACCGGGTTGAAGGCGAAACACGAATGCTACTCCAGTTATCCTTGGTAGTCTGGAAAACCCCCCGACGAACCCCTGTAACTGAAGCCACCCGGCTTTCCCTTAAACTTACCTAACAAGTTTCGCAAGAAAATACTGATCAGCAGCCGACAAACTTACCCTCAGCTACCGACACTTAAACACAAATCCACACAGAGGCACACTGCTGGTTAGTAGTTTCCATAAACGTAATTAAGTTCTACCGATCACAAATTTAGAGGTAGAAGAGCATGGAAATTTACACTAGTAACTAGTCCTTTAGTGTAGGGTTCTTTGCCAACCTAAAAATCAGCGGTGTCAAAGTACTCAGACAAAGTAATGATATGGGCTGTTGAAAATGTCAGTTTCACTCCAATATACGATCAGGCGTGCCCTCAGCTAGTTACTGTTTTTAACCTGTCCCTATTATTAGCTTTGCACAAACTGTTTCCACTTATTTATCATACATTTTTCATGGGTTTCTAAAGGGTCCCAGCTTTTAGGAAATTGGAGTCCGCTATTTCCTGTTGGTTTACACCCATAAAAAATCACACGGTTCTTAAGATGAGATCAAATGCCATGATTCCAGAAATGATAGATTGCATTTGGGTAATTTGGAGAACTCTTCAAATTGCCATCTGTAAGAAAACAACAAGAAATCCGGGCGTTCATAAAGCGGAGACTGTCCATTGTTGAGTGCAGCATACACGATAAATAAAGGCGAAGGTTCCTTCCAACGCGTCTTCGAGAGGGCCGGCCGTTCGCTCAAATCGTGGGAGGTTACGTCAGGTCGGGCTTTGAATACACGGTCCCAACATGAAGGAATGACATAACGTGCCGCTTGCACTACGTAGCGCCACCAAGTTAGTTCAAGGGCTACGAAACTTTTCATAGATTAATGGCACATCACACGGTAGTTTGTGCAGCGAAGTTTTACTTCCAACTGATTGCTGGCTAACCGAATGCCTCCATATGCTGAGTCCGCTGTTACTGCTAACTCCATAAGTCGTGCAAAACCATTCTCCCCGGTAAAGAACTTTGCGTTGTCTTAGTAATTAAGCCTTCTGCAAATGCGCTGCAGGTGAAAATTCCAACTATCAGGTGCCATTTCTAGCTCAAAGGTGCCTACGTTCAAACATGAACCGGATATGCACCTAAAAGATAGGCACTACTTGGCTGACAAACCAAACAAGAGACACTGAAAATTGACAAAATCTTAAGTGATCTTACCGATGCATAATATCTAATCAGGGATCAAAATAATCCTGAATTAACAGAATAAAATTGTTTGCAAAATTATTTTGCTTTAACAGGAGACGTAAGTGGGTCCCAGCCGAATATCTCCTTTGTGGTATTCTACATCTGAATGTGCGGCACAAATGCCTCATGTTCTATAAATACACTCGTTTGCAAGTCAATTTTGTTTTGCGAGAGACTCACCTGGAACCCAGCTGAATCTCTCGTTTGTGATGTTTTCAGGCCACTGAAAATGCTGCACCAGGCCACTTCATGAAGAATTTTCACCAACCTTATGAGTAGTGCATTACGCCTCATGTTCTAATTTGGACAACATTCGAGATATAATATCACATTGTCTAAACAGAGCGCACTAATCATAATGTTTCTGGAAACATTCCGCCAACCCATAACCGCGTTCGTTTTCTTGGGGCTTACCAGATAGTTGTAATCTGGGAGTTTCCGTTAACTCTATGTTCTGCCTAAACCCAAAGTGAATGCTGTTCGCGACATATTCATTTGTAAACCAAGTTGGCGTTAGCTTCTGAATTCTTCGTTGGAGGGTACCCGAGTAGGTCGCCTACCTGATGAGCCTTAAGAATGAGACCGGTTATACGCTGTCGAAGAGGTTTCTGCAACGTTATGAGTAACCTGTCTCGTTAGGCTGGTAATCTATTGTGCTCATGCTATGTTAGTACCCTTGAAACCCCAATCAAAATATCTAATGTGAGTCTCACGCAGAGAAATCAATCACCTACATAACTAGGATTCCATCACACTCCGATAACCCAATGCTAAGTAAACGTAAATTTTCAACGGCTTATTCGTCTGAGTTGTTGTATGATAACTCCATTTTATGGTATGCATTCAGTTGACAAACGCAGGCTCAATGATTGATCCTCAGTCGATGGTATATTCTATTGTGTCTTGGCAAAGATAACAATACCTTCGTGATGTAACTAATAAAGTCAGTTCACATTTGAATTCCACTAAAGTATTAACCCTGATAATATATGGAGTTCCCGAGTGAAAGAACGTGGACTTCATTGAGGAATGAAATATAGGGGGAGAACTAACGATCCTGATCGGTTCCGTGACAGTCCAAACTTAAAGCAAATTAGCGAACAACCGTTTCTCAGAATCAATCAGCCTAGTTCGTTGCATGTTCTAGCAAGGATTTTTCGTTAAACCAACAGAGGAACCGCAGTATCTGGTTCTAATTACATTCGGTAACTTTTATACAGTGTTTATACAGCGTTCCAGTGGTCTATCTGGGAAAGCACGGAACAAAATCAGAGATCTTAACTCAGTGTTACCATATCACACCGAAAGCTGTGTAGCTTTGCAGCGCACTCGGTAATTGACACACTTCCGTTCACTGAAGCCGCCATATAATCCAGCAATCTCCTTTCCTACTTTACTATTGAATAACTGTTTACGGGTTTACTAGTAGACTTCCATCAATCTTGTTGATCAGGATAATACATTACCAGTTCAGCCGTTAGCTTGAAAAATTCAGGCATTCCCATCAGTTATCTCAAGAACCACGAACCTTAAAAGTGATTTCAGCGAACAGGTTCTGCAGCTGTGGCAGTCCGTTTTTCGGATACTGTCTTAGAGACAACCTTAGATAAGCACTCACCTTGCATTTGTTTCTCGTGTTACACTGACTCATAAAAGTCCTAAAGGAACCCTTACTGGCTGTCAGAGAAAACGCCTGGAGGGGAATAGGTGAAGTGATCTGAAGTTCAAGAACACGAGGCCAGTTTACCACCTAAGAATGCTTGAGACGTGGTTTTCAGAAGACTGAATACATTAGTCAAAATCCTTCACTATAGCAGCTGCAGGTGACATGGACGCATGAACCTGACCCAGTTTCAATTGATGAGAAGACCGCCAAAGTCACGTCTCTCACCCCCAACACACTGGCGTGTTTCTACACGGTCAAATTCTTGTTACATCTCTAGTCATAGGCTTCCCTTGATTATCCACATATTTGGATATCCTATTATTTGGACACCAAACGGCTAACCAATGGCTATGGTTTGTTTGAATTCATTGACAAGAACCTCAACATTTGCGCGCGGCAATGGAACGTTCACGACCGGCTTATCAGGATTTTTTTCAATGACGCCTGATTCACACGACTGGCTTATGGACAGAGTTTTTGGTCAGTTGCTGGTTTGTTCACTGAGGTAGGCAATTTAACTGCAAACTTTTCATCAACAATCGAGGTGACATCATCAGTGCGTTGTTAGGGAGCAGAATGTAGCGATATGTCAATGGTTGTGCGTTGAGCGGTGGTGCGTATGTGGTAATGTGCTTGTTGTTTGACAGGGTTGACCTGTTATGATGGACTGTTCTATTAGCCGGTGTGTTACCGGTGTAAAGGCAGATGCTACTGATGAGGCATGCAAGTAGTCTGTGGTCTTCACGAAATTCACCCCCGCGTTTAATGGACGGTGAGGGCTATTAGGGAATTTGTGGAACTGCTTTGCAGTGTTCGCTAACAATTGCGTGATTATCCATTAGAATTCAAGAATACGCGTGAAAATATTCAGTTCAGTGCATATGAGACGTCTACTTTCCTGTCCAGTAGTGTGTAACTGCTCAGTTGGTGTTTTACTAATAAACGATTTCGAGGCAAAGGGCTTTCCTATTTACGCGCGTATTCGGCTTGGTCAGTGACAGCGCAACTTCTTCTGCTCTTGTACATTGGTTGGTACTTGAGTTATTTCCATACTAGAAGACACCGTGTTTCAACTTGCGACTCTCTTGGATGTGGTTCCAGGAAATTTCATGTTTCTTGATTCATTAATCACGCGGTTGGCTGTCCTTAAGTATTCTGCGCTAAAACTAGGCCCTTGCGTGTAGAGGTGCATAAATTGGATGCCAATTAGTGGCGATTGATTGAATCCATCTTGGAGTACCATGTATTTTTTGTTTGCCAAGTTTTCTAGGCTGGACCATTTCCTTTCATTGTGTTTATGTATGGAGAACAACGATTAATGGCTGTATTGTATTATTTTATTCATGTGCACATATTCTCGCCAGTTTGATCAACATAGGATTTGTTGCAGTGAGTAAAGTTGATGTTCCTCTGAGTTTTGTTAGGGTTTTCCGTCGGTTTTGAAATCAGTTGCCGTAAAGTAGCACTTGGTTTGTGGGCTACGAAGATTAATTGTTTACCTAATAATCTGCCTTTGAGTTCAGCTCTGTTCTTAAATTAAGGCGCAACTATCCATCTGAACGTTTTTTGTTCAGCATTTGGGTGTTTTTCCATTGTTCGGGTGTACCTCAAATAAAAGGCTCTATTTCTTCTTCCTCAGTTCTTTGGTGCTAAATATCTCAAGTATTTTAAATAACTTTGAAATCCAGCAGTTTTAGCTGTGTATTGAATGACTTCTGTTGTACGTAAGCGAACGAATCAAAGCCGACCTTCTTCAACTGATATACCAACGTTCTCCACAATAACAAATACAGATTTTTTTGATAATGAGAAGCCGAAATTTAAACCTGTGTTCCAGGATGCAGATTGTGCGCAGACAGAACATATTGTAACCTCATTACCTGATAGTAAAGTAAGCTGTAATACCACCTTTATGGCAACCCTCTTTGGCCAATCAATTCGGGTATGTTATGCGCTGAGAATCTAATGAAAATTGAAGTTACCATCCGCATCACTGTCAGTAACATCGGTGCTCAAAAATGAACTTAACTGTCGAATCTTCATATTTGTTCCTTGAGATAATCCTCTAAAATGGAGACAAGAACTAGTAGGGGAGAGTCCTTTACTTGCGCAGCAAAAACATTCAAGGTGCTCGCATCTCGAGTTATTTACACACAATATGGATAAAAGATGACAGCCCAAGTACTGTTAGTATGAACAGCCGAAGTATGGAATATTTTTGTGCTAGCAAAGAAGGACCACGTGGACTCTATCACTGAAGACCCACAGCACGGATAACACCAACACTTTCACTATGCTATCACTAACATGCAGTCAAGCAAAACTGACTTCGCTCGCAAACACTCACCGAGTGATAGAGAAAGAAGAACAGTGGCATACAATTCCGTCGGAGCAAATCCGAGTGCAATGAAAAATACCCCCTTGAGTCCGAATCCTAAACCAGCGAAAAGTTTCCGTATTGTTGTTTGTGAAAGACTTGTCCTGTTTCGTAGAAAGTCTGCAAAAACTCCACCTGTAAAGAGAGGAATAGGTTACGAATTAGTTGTTAATCAGTTAAAAAGAAAACGAATAAATCAATGGGGATATTCCTTAAATTCACAAGTCCGATTGCGAATTTCATGTAATATTTCTAGGAAGAAAACCCAACAGAAAACTTGTGTTATCTGATAAGTAGCATATCGTATCTTGCAAGCTCTGGAAGTTTTTTCGAAACTTATCGACCATCTGCCAATGATGAAACCGTTTTTTCATCATTTAGACCTCTGTGATTTTATGGATGAACTGGGCCTGAAGCGGCTGTTATACTCAATAGAAGCTCAAGCAATAGGACAAATGCGTTCAAATTTCTCATGAGCGAATTCAACTGATGCATTCTAGAGGACCATTTAAAACAGGCCATCTTCACAAGACTTTATGACAACCGCTTTATCCTAGCAAAATCGTACCAGAAGTACTGTGTGGAGTGCTTTTATACGAACTCAGTTATTCGGGCGGATAGAATAAACCAGTACTATTCTCCTGATCTACTGACATATACAACAAATTGATTATCTCATTCATAACCATATTCATCATCCTCATCACCGCCAACACCATCATTGCCCTGGCCGTAAATGTCATCTTTTGCACTTCAATACCGGTGTCTCACACCAGTGTTCTTTATTCTAAATGTCAGTGTACTTGAGAAAATGTCTAGTTTGCACACGAAGCCAAGTGAACTCACGAGGAGGCATGCCTCTAGCTTGCAACAAACATCCTAATTCTCGCCCTCTCAGTGAAAAGTCAGACTCCTGTAGTGTGTCTAGAAATTTATAAGGAAAGAGGCATATCGTTTGCATTACTGGTAAGGCATTCATGGACCCTTTGTATCTTTCTACCAACTCACGATTTTCGTTTCGTGTCTAACCAACAGTGAATCCAGCAGGAGAAATTGATCCCCTTTGTTAGCTGCTGACTCAACGTGCATAGGGCAAGATCGGGTCACCACGCGATGTGGTGTCATCTCAAAGTTTAATACCCATCAAGTCAACGAATGACCTTGTGCCGAATACACGGCTGCAAGTGACGAGCCTCAGCTAGATGTGACCACATCTCTCGAGCTACTCGAAATCCTCCGCCCAAATAGACCATGCTTAGCGGCCAGATTAAAATATAGCCCGCACTGTATAGCGATAAGCAAGACTCGGTAGTTGGAACCATAAATATTCCTTCTACGACTAAGAACGATTGAACTTTAGGAATCGTACTATTACATTAGGTCACAATAGCACCAGGGATCTGACAGCCAATGATCCATGATAAATCCTTCACCACTGAGATCGCCTGTAGCGGCCCATACTATTCCGGAACCAGTCTGTTGCCGCGAGTGAACAAAACTTCAGTATACAACAAAAGAAGAGGGATTTGTCCCCTAATCCTCAGTGTAAAGTACAAAGCATAGCCATTACAAGAAACTCAAGACCATTTAATAAATAATTTGCCCTATAAAACTCTAGGGCCATCGGAACCTTGAGTTCACCATCCACGAAGATGATTTTGTCTGGAAATCAAACTGAAAAATGGGGGGACAGTTAAAGGATTCCATGAAATAATCGATCCAACGGTCTAATTGCTGTGCTCTATGGGATATAAGCATGCGATTTTTTCATCAACAGTTCCTGAGATACTTAAAACATTTTGCGAGACAATCTTGCCCCTCCTAATTATTCTATTTTTTGGATCAAACCAGCTTCTGGGAGGCATACATCGTTACTTGTTGTCGGCCAATGTCAGCCGATATTTTTCAGACCCGTGCAACTTGACTGTATCATTGTATGTCACTTGTCCGACAGATTTTGTTAACCAATCCTGCGAGTGGAAGCCTAGACGTTTTGCACAGTTGTGAAAACCGTGTCCCAGAGGACAGTAACTTGTTTTCAAGGGCAATGTAGCGACACTTTCAGAAAACGGTTTTTATATTCTTATATCACCCAATAATCAACACTGATTTTGATGAACAATCCATGTACTAATAAGGTTATAATTGTGGCGATTTACATGGCTTGCTGCCGATGGGATCGCGTTTAATTTGTGTTCTAGTGTGGATCTAATGTAAATAATGTCCCGTGGCTATTTTATTGACTCGAATACGTGAGTTTGTGCTGTACCTGACTGCCTTATTCCTCCAGATTAATCAGTGCCTACATCGTCCGGTTTTCTAGGTTCATCCTAACCTTACTGGCCCAGTTTATCGGTCAGCACCCTGCAATAAGCCAGTAAAAGCATCAAAATTGATGTCCATGAGAGTGCCGAAACGCGTTTCTGTTCAGTGTAGATAGAAATGTTAATCAGAAACAAGCAGAAATCATAGTTATCTCCATCGAATGGGAGTGTTTTGCTTTGCGTGGTTGCATGCTCAATCTTTGCAGAGCTGTGTCCACAGGTATTCAGTCAGAAACAGATCTTTTGGTCCGGTGACGTAAAACGATACCAATCCATCTGAATGTTTAGTTTTGCTCATTTAAAACTCAAATGAATCTGGTGAGGTAATGTCTTCAAAACCTCATTGAGATTTCTGGCATATATTGGAGGAAAATTATTTTCATTTCGTGTCCCTATGTACATAAAAACAGAAATTTGTCTCGTTTCTAATTTTCTGTTAATGACAGCCAGATGCTCTATGTGTCAGGATTTTAAGAAATGACATGCAAGAATTTGAGACTCTGGTAACTGCAAGATACGTGGATCTTTCGGTAATAGCGGTGCAACCCGAAAGGTTCAATAACGACGGGGTGAGATTTTGTAGAAGGATGAATGTGTGAAAGAGAAAGAAATGAACCGTCAGAAATGTTGCTGCTTGAACGAGTGGAGCAACTAAGATAACGAAGAAGGATGCACTTACCTGTTACACAAGCAATCCGAAACAACAATTATTTGTGCGCTTCAGTGTTTTACGTGAAAGGAGATACTAAACCAACGCTGAAGACGGGGAGACAGCCACTAGTTACATCGGTTAAGAGGATTCCCACAAGGCATTGTCAGTTTGGCTGGGATTAACGATGGACTCATAATATTCAGTATTAGACTGCCCTAAGCTCTAGACTACTCTAAGCGTGCAGATCACGTGACATATCTGCGGGACAGTTCGCAGCAGTATACAACTGGTCGCTGACATATGCGCACCGCCACAATGCGGTACACAACAGCTTTAATTCAGGATAATAAAAAGTTGGGAAACGGTAAGGAATCAACCGTAAAGTCCGCAGTGCTTTGTCGCACCGATAAGTTTCTTGAAGTTGTAAAATAAGTTGATCAAAACAATACCTCACTGTCTATTGCAATGTCTATTTTACACCCACAAAGCTCGTATGGATCCAGTTTGCTTGCAATTACTAGACACGGAAACCGTAATAAATATAGGTGTTAGAAGATGCTTTCTCCGTTAAAAATGATGTTAAAAAACAGTAAGGTACCAGTAGTTTATGCTATGGCTGAGATCTATAGATAGTGTCCAACTGGTCAGCTTCAACGTGATTCATGCCAATACCCTTCCAGGTAAGGCAGTGAACACTATCTTTCAGTCACCAGTATGGAATGAGTGTCTAGTCACGCGTGTAACTATTTATGCTATCCAAAATTCTGCTTACGAATGAACTGGGACACGTTTCGATGTTTCTGTTAACAGCGGATGACGTGGAGACCGGAGATACGTTTCGCGAACTTCTTTCTAAAATTATATCCAAATCATCCGAAGCCGTCCCTGTGCCACTAATTAGAACCCGCTGGCGTAAGGCTGTCGAAAAACATTCGGATATTAAAAACTATCAATTCTAAAAGTGCTTGCTCTTATAGACTTGTATGATCTGGATCCTGTCACCCTGCGATAATCCGTCCATGCGTTTTATGAATGTTTTTGGCCGAAGACGAAGGCGGTTTCTTAGTTAGCTTGGTGCAACTTGAGCAAACATCTTCATAAAAGAATATCCACTGTCAAATTCTTTATTCAGAAAAGTTGTGACATCAACCCATCCATGTATAATTTGATTTATTATCAACAAGCATAGCTCACTTCAATACACGGAAAACTCAGAAAGTAAAACCGTAGTTTTGCTAACTGGAATTCTTCCAGAGTATGCTCGTCTGTAGTTCTTGACTCAGTCATGTCGGTTCATCCAGTGTGCGTACTAAGACTTTAGTATGAATGCAGTTGCCGTTGGAATGTTTCGTGAACATTCCGCTAAATGGCATGCATTTATTTTTAAATCAGTTTGGTGCTAACGAGACTCGCTGAATTCCACCAAACTTCCCGTCTATGATATCCTTTGACTAAGTGTGCTGCGCAAAGATAGCGGTAAGTTTCCACAGCAGAGCACTGAAGAATCCTCGCCAATTCACTGTCTTTAACACAGGATGTAACTGAAAAATGGTTTGTAAATTTCGTGGGAGAACAAATACCCTGGGGTCACTGATTCAGCATGAACGTTCGTGGATACCCCCACAGAAGTTCGAACGTTCGGCTACATTTATTTTTTACATAATACAACAGATATATTTAGTTCAATGATTCAACCTTAACTTTGGTGTCTCACTCTGAAACTACACACCTTAACTTTTGTCACGTCTTGCAAAAATCCACCGGCAGTTGAACTTTGTGTCCAGTTACTCGGAAACCAAAACGAAGCAGAAAGCTGGAGAGACAACGCATACTTCCCCAGTAGCCTGGGCAAACTTTGGCTACAGACTTTAAAACATTTCTCACCAGAAACAACTCCATTTCGTCTTATTCTCATTAAGGGAACCACACTGAGTTTCATCTCTTGGCTAAATTAACACTGGCTTCCTTTACTTTAAAACTCATATATCTTCACAAATTGAGCAGAATTTTCGTAAGCTGATCATGTGCTTTATGCTGTTATCTAACGAATGTTGTCCCACTCGCTGGAAATCTTATTGGCATTCATGGAAACAAATATTGTTGGCAACCGCATGTCTGCCAGCACTTGTCATAATTCAACAGTACGCAAATTTTCTCAAACGTTGCAAGCATAATAGTAGACCGTACACAGAAAAGAACCTGAAAAAAGACCATTTGATTATTATTACGAGGTGGCTTTAGAGGGCTGGTTCTGAAATATCCATACCATGAATAGAGTAAAACAAGAGATATCGGTTAACTTATATGGGGTGTCATTACCATTTGGTCGGCTGGGGATTATTGTTCTCAGGAATACCTAAAATTATGAGCCTACTTTTAGGCTCGTCCATATAATTACCCATTTTTTGTTCGAAAACCTTCCAAAAGCCTGGACAACTATATAGTCTTAATAGATTTTTGGCCTCAAAAGAAGTTAACTGGGGCTTGAAGAAACCAAAGCAACCACTAGGGAACCCCGCAATAACTTTATTTTGAACAGGAAAAGTTGAGACACAAGAGAGTGCCTAGCTTCATCCTTTGGATCTTAAGCTACTTACTACGTAACTATGGCTGAAACCGTCAATGGAATATAAGAGGAAGAGCGTTTTGTTTCTGTAGAACGCCTGATATTAGGTAACTGGCAGCACAATGGATTAGCAAGGGTGTCCTATAAATAAATCACCGATGTATAGATCGAGCTCTTTGTTCAGGATACAGTATTAAACTCCGATCAGGATACGTACCTTTACAGTACCCACCTATAAGCAAATGTTGGTAGGCTTCGGTTTTAAAGTATGCCAAATGAATTCTCCTCACGTTCGGAAAAATCGCAGTAGACCTTTAATTTTTATTAATTTTTTGTCAAATATACGTGAACTTTCAAGTGTGCATACTCAGAAACAGAGCTTAATCTCTCATGATGAACATGAGAATGTATCCAAAGTTATCCAGATTAATGAGACGTAGCAAGGACAGTTTTCTGTTTTACCGCATCAGATAACCACTACGAGTAAGCATTTGATTTATAGCACGTAAGTACTTTCCTGAACTAATTTTCACGTACGGCAGATTCGGTCACTGTGCTGTAACATAACTGTGGGGAAGCTTCTCACATAAACAAAAAGGAGAAGTTTAAACCAACGGGTTAAAGGGCTTCCGGTCTCCAAAGAATAACTAATAATTGTCATAAGCAGCATACTCCGAAACAAGTCGGAGATAGGTCGGATTCTCCGGATGCAAAATGTAAAACTGAATATTTTATAGTTAAATGTGATTTACTCTATGAGATATCTGAAGATTCAAATACCACCTACGTTGTTCCTTTCTCCCCAATGGAGCGATTCGTCTGCGGGCACGGCGAAAAGCGCACTGTATTTCATGATTCTGAGCCAACGTCTACAGTGGATGCCAAAATGTTGGAACTAAGCCATCAGGTTGTTGTTAACAACTCAAATTATTTCCCACCCTCACGTGGTATGACCGAAAAGGAATCATTTTGAGTGCTTCGTTTGATTACTTTCAGTTGTTTTGCAAAGATTTTTCTATGGCTGAGAAATTCGACCCAGTTTGCCGTCAAATGACTGACGGCTTTATGCTGTTTTATCATTACAAATCGAACGCTAAACAAACAGTTCCGCAACACTTCAAGCTTCGAATGTTTTGCTGTCTAAAAGTTCAAAGTTTTGGAAAAAATACAACCCAGATCATGACTTGAGGTAAGCGAACAAAATATTTATGGAAAAAACTACAACGGTAGAAAAGTACGAACTATGCTCTTCGGTTGACAGTGGATTTTAAGACCTTTCCCGATACCAAAGGTGTTCCTTCTGCAACTGAAAACCCTCACTTAAGGTGCTTTATCCGAAGAAAGTCGCATCAACTTGCCATCCGATCTAGATAGCTCTAGAACTGTTAGGCTCATCAGTTGTGCGACAGCTAGTTCCAACCGGTATAGTCGGCGGCGCCAGGATGAGGTTTTCAAATATTTATCGGAATCAATAAATTTCCATTGTCATTGGGTCATTCCCAAAATCGACAAAGGGAAATGTTTCGTAAAATTTCCCACAATAGTGCTTAGGAATAGGAATTGAAAGCCGACCTCATGGAATGTGTGCCTATGAGACAGGTTTGGACACGCATACAGCAAACTAGTAAACTTGATGCCCATCTCTGAAGAAACCTGCGTTTCGCCAAAAATAAAGTCATTTGATTTAGCCATCCAACAAGCTGCTTCGCTGCCTAATTACTTGAGCCTGATGCTAAGGGTGCACCTGATCAGATTGTATCAGCTGCGTGCTAATAAGGAACTTATCCTACTTTGTTCATACATTTAACCAAAAATCAAAATGATGCATAATTTTAGGAAACTATTTGCTCATAATCACTTGGTCGGATGATGCTGCCAACGAATTAGATGTCGAAGGGACATGAATCTCCGTTGAGACTATATACATCATTCCATGGTCTCGCGGAATTGCATGTGGGATTGTATGTTCCACTTAAACTGAGCGTATGCACCCCTTAGCACACTTTGGACTCGACTTACGAGCATTTACTTTTCTTGGCCATCTTAAAAGAGGAGCTGCATATTTCGGTGAGGCCTCGTTATAAATATGTATAATTCAGATTTACTGGTACCTTTTACATAAACAACCAAAGCCGTAACCGGCACTACTCGGGACTACAAAATTTGCAACAAATTTAGTGCTAAACAGGAAAGTGGCTTTGGCCAGCAAACTGACGTTTATATTGGTAGATTCGTTCTTTGTATGACTGATTTAGCATACCTAGACGTGCTCAACAAGCAGAGCACACCCATCAGTATTTGATTGCGTTATACTTTACAAGTAAACAATGTAGCAAACATGTATTCCGAGAAACGTGGAACATAAAGTTAGCAGCTCTTTCTACAAGCTGAACTTTGCATCAGGCTAATTACACACGACAAAGCATGTATGATACCCTGATGGCTCATAAGGCAGAATTCCACACGGACCTTATAAATAAGTTACCATTTTCTTCCCACCCAAAGGAAAAAGAGTTATGCTACTGAGGTTTAGATGAAGTGGTGTATTTAAAATGTAGATTGAGAGCCTCCAAAGCGCAAGACAATACATATTTTTAGCTATCGAATTCATGCGTCTATCAAAATTAACTTGATAACCAATGACATCCGGAAGTGTCAGTTTACTTATTACAATTACTAGAAAAATTGTGCGGCTAATTTAATATATGCATGAAAACGTGTACTTAGGTAAAGCGAAATCACGTACTTTATTTTGGATATCAGAACAACTTTCTGAGTGGTTATTCCAACCAAACAGCAAATTGTGGAGCAACCAGATACATGATTGTATTCTGAGCGCGGCAACTCGGTCCTACTCCGTGCTTAATGCTTTCGAAAGAAAAGTTGTGCACTAGGCATAAACCGCCAGTAGAAATCGCCTAAATGTAAATACTTATGTCCAGAAGGAACTGTTTCAAAAAAGTTTCACTTTAATAAGAGCAAAGTTATGGAAACCCGAATCAAGTGTCTCTATGCCCCTGAAGATTGAGCGAATATAACATAAGTTTTTGCATTGGAAAACCGAATTTTTGTGTGAATTATGCTTTTATTAGCTACTGGTTGAGAGGATATGATTTCCAGTTACACTGGAGACTCGTGAAGGCGCACTGATGACAATGCCTAATAAACGTGAAGCAGTCGTAAATCTAAAGGTTATACTTTGCGTGTGTAGTCCTGAAGCTGACATCATGGTAGTGGGCTCGTCAAGGCTGCTAGTGTGACTTACCACCTGGTTGACCTTACTTGGATGAGCACGGTGACACTATTTTTTCTCTTCTTTGAACCCAGAAGCTACATGAATTTTATCATTTCTGGTTTTCTTCCATGCTTTATTACCTCTCAAACTAGAATTTTTCGCCAACCTATTTACGACTCCACTTTATAAACCTGTGAATGCAGTTCTCATCTCGGCTTGTATCACTGCATAGTATCATTGCATAGAAGAGAGCTTTTTCTCTTAGCCTACTGCGAAATAATTCATGTTTTTTAAACTCAACACTCGTTCGTCTAAGTCGAGTTGCAATGTTGACAGCGTCAACGCGTGAACAAAAGAATTCTGTTACACGAGGTTTCGTTTCAAAATATATTTGGGCCAGCATGGCGTACCAGTCATGGTATGTACGTCCTGCCCACCAAACGAATACCACTGGATATCACTTGCAGTTGTATCCAATGCTTTTAGCGCCCCAGACCCCTAGCATATTGAGTCTGCTTATTCTTGCCCCGTTATACTGACAGCTTCTCTGTGTCAGGGTATGTGATTTGAATGAAAAAGATATTTATTTTCAATTTTGTTTGTACCGAAGACTGTCGTAGATTTCAATACAGAGCTAAACACACAGGTTGACAATGCTAAACGCTAACGAACTTAACATGGTTCTTCGGATCATTGCATCCTACCTCTCTCTCCCCGTTTTCTCCAACGTCGTTACTCAAGGCTTCTTCATACAATCTCTTGTGGAAAATAGAACGAAGAACTTTTACTCTTGTTTGCAAAGGACTATTTTGCCATCAGAAGGTAACATACAGCTTTGAATATACTCAAGATGCGGTCCCATTGCTCCTTCCATCTTAATTTAACCCGTTTGGAATGGGTTGCGTAACACGTTAACCATCTGGCACCCACTCTTCCAGATCCTGTTCGTTTTCACAGAGGACACAGGGCACGAAAGGTGCGTCATTAAGAAACAGTCTGCACAAATAAAAGCTCAGGGGTTCTTGGTTACACACATAGTTGAACTATGACAAGTGACACCTGAACTGAGCAGATATCAAAGTTTGTTCGAGTTACCAAATAAACGTGAGAGCAATATGAGAGGCTAGCAAAAAATACACCCATTTGCAGACAAATTCGGTTTTGCGAGAGACTCTTTTATGATGATTCTAAGCAAATGAATGTGTTGCACCAGGCCATCTTATGTTTAAGTTGGTACGATGTTCGATACATGTATAAACGTAATACACTAATTTTGATATCTCACCCCAGTCCTATTGTGACACACACTACAGTGCCTTTCAGGAACGAGCCACCAGTAAACCACCGATCTCAAAATGTATAGATAGAATGAATTATGAAGTTTGGGTTCAGGAAAAAACTGACAGCTGTATTTCGTCAGGTAGAAGTATTTATATAGTTACACACCGGTATGTTTGAAGTGATCTAGTAAGCGAAATCTATCGTGTTTGCGTGTTACTTCCTGGATTTAAATGCCTTCATGCTACAATTTCAGAAGGATTTGAGTCACGGAAAATCAAATTTTCAAAATATCTGCTTCAACGATTTTGTAGACGGAAATTTATGTTTAAGAGGGGACAGTCTACTCCGAGTGTAAAATGTGGGAACAGTTTCCTCCTTCAGAGGGCTACTTAGATGGATGCATGTTGTGAGGATAGGGGTTATACATAAAATAAAATGATAGTTTCGATATTGTTCAGTTTTGATGGCCTCTGTTCTTTTATGTAAGACCAAGTACAAATATAACGATGCCAAGGCAACGAAAACAACAGAAAAAAAACTTGGCAAATGTAACTCCCAGCTATTAGTGGATGAACAACTCAACTTGCATCGCTGGAATACTGATAAGCGTGGTGCATACCAAGAGTCCTAATATATCATCATCTTCTGCCGTGCAGATGGGGACTCATTTTGAATGTAACTACCTCAACGAGTTTTCTCGAATTTTCGTAGATCTTGCTGTGGAGTTTTGAGATCCTAACGATTTCAACTTACAAGTGCCCTCAGGCGAAATTGGGCAAACAAAACATCTTTAGTTGTATTCTAGCGGTGTACGTAATTTTGGAAACCACAAACTGTCGGGTAAAATTTGCTTGATGTAACGTCATAATTTGTAGAAATGACTTCTGTAGCACTCTTGTTTGAACGGTCTACTATACTGGTGTAGCACTCTTGTTTGAACGGTCTACTATATTGGTGACTAGCCTGCCAAGGATATGTAGGACACCACAGACGGTGAACCCAACGTTTCCTGTGCCCTTTCTACTCACGAGTGCATATCCATGGAGGTTTGTGGAAGACAACACAAATCGTCTGAATTACAAGGCACATGCAGGTTGACGGGAATGATGGCAGCACGTTCATCTTACCTGACAGACGCCTGTTGCATAACCATTTGATTAGTTTGTTTCTTTTAGCAGTTAACGCACTAAAAATTCAACAAATGATACGATCTAAATGCGTTTTTCTGTTAACTGAGATCACGCACGTAACATGGTGTCGCTTTTCTGGTCACACTTTAACAGCAAATACGTCTAATTTCATGCAACCCTGGAGTCTGTCCGTCTAAAGTTGGTCAGTTAAAATTAAACGAAATCAAGCGAAGTTGCACGTGTTAGTTCAATTTCTGGGGAGAGAAATCAAAATTGTCACGTCAGATGCAACTGTCAAGAATTTTGCAATAGCCGGATGTCAAAATCATTTAATCTGATGTTCGGTTTTTAGTATCCTCCGTCAAATATGCGTGGTAGTAGACAGCAGGTGCCACACGCGTATTTCCCATTTGTATAAGATACACATCATTGGAAGAGATGACAATATAAGAAATCACGCAATCACCGATCTCGTTCAAATCTCCTAGACGCACATTACTCGAAATCTGCCTAAAACCCAGTAGAGGAATAAATCTGGTTAATGAAAACGTAATGGTGGAAGCTCAGATACAGTTCCCGAAAACGGTAGCTATAAAATCTATCCAAAACAGCAGAAGGTTTGCACTTTATGCCCTTTAATATCCATTGTTAGTTGTAAAGTTAAATGCTATCTTCGCCAAACTACCTGAAAGGGTCAGTGCCCTCAAAGCTGCATCATCAAAGCCGTTGCAAAAATGGGTCCTGTTCTATCATTATTTTATTATTGTTATTAACCTTACTATTATTACTCTCGTGTGCAACCAGCTTAACACCACTGCTTCAAACAACAACCCCATTCAAGTTATAACAATCATACAATAGGCTTTCTGGACGAGATAATCACAACGGAAATTCCATCCTTAAGCACTTTGCCATGATTTCGCATCTAATTATACACTGCCTACCGCACTCAAAAATGAGTACGCATTTGGACCACCAGAACCAATACTGGTTCCACTGCCTACCGCACTCAAAAATGAGTACGCGCTTGGACCACCAGAATCAATACTGGTTCGCAAAGCCGTGAAAATTTTTCCCGTCAGTTGCAGGTTACTCTGTCAACACCACGGATATAATCACGTGGTCGTGAATTACCTAGATTGTTTTCACCTGTAAAACACTCAAACTCCATTTTCAGCGAAAGGCAACGTAATGCTGGTGATAAAAATTTGCGCAATACATTGACATCCGCAGTCTGCTTCAAACCCAATTCACACATGTACTTGCAAAAATGTGTTTACAAAGTCAAGGGAAATCGATATCACCCCGGTTTGTAATTAGTTTATCAGAAAACAAAGATCAATTTCTTAGTACATATGTGCGTATTGTGTGATGATTTTGATAGTATGAGATACGCTAATTAGTAGGACTAGCAATAAACTCCGATCTCTACTCCGGCGACAAGTTAATTTAGTGCCAGTTGTACGTTTTCCCTCTCTCTCTCTCTCTCTATATATATATATATATAGTGGATTACGTTGGCAAAAACTTCTGCAAAAAGAGCAAGATAGTGTACGTGCCAGGGGAAAAGCTCTATGGTTACCGGCAGCCACAAACTGGTCCTGGCCGACCATATTTTAACAAGAACAAAGCGTTCTGACTGGTGTTTTTGTTTTTAGCACCTGATTTGTACAAACTTTACATAGAAACAGCCACTCACTGAGCAGTGAACATGGAAGACTCCCAGTCCGGAAATCTTATTTATCGACCCTATCCATCAACTCTACCTATTAGAACCGTTAGACTTCATATCAAAACGCTTTAAAATAAAAAATATAGATCCAAGATAATCCTTTTACCCTATCCATCAACTCTACCTATTAGAACTGTTAGACTTCAAATCAAAACGCTTTAAAATAAAAAGTATAGATCCAAGATAATCCTTTCGTTTAAGTGGATTCTGTTTACGATTCGTAAAATTATAGATATTTTTGTCCATTTCTACAAGAATAATCAACATGGATTAGGGGTAAATTAGCAGCAATACTTTGCATCATGCTAGATCGTGTGGATGTTAGAAGGTTCCTGGATGACTCGGACCGGAAAAATTTAATACACTGCTCATCTCAAGTTGGTAATAGATGCAACAGGTGGTTTGTTCAAAAACTTCTGTCCGCCAAATTTAAAACCAGTAACTATGAAATTCGGCTACTGTACATCATATGGCATGCAAAGCCATCCGTAAACCAACGTGTTTGTTTACTGAGGTCAGACATAAAAAAGACCTCGTCATCAACTCCCTGCGATTCGTAATTAACCCGAGGTTCCGTTGTGGGTATGTGGGTAAGAACATGGTAACTATCTAAACAATGCAAGTTCCAGTTAAGCACTTTGATAACTTACCGATTGGCACAAATATTGATCTTGATAAGAAAGGGAATGATAGTAGGAATATGGTTTTTCCCACATCCACATGATAGATTTGCTGATAGAAAGATTGCATGCAAACGGAAGAAATTTGAAATGTCCAATCATCTGCTGCGTATGTCACGAATATAGCAAATATTGGTCTGGACCGAAATATGGCCTGCCAGGGTATGCTGGTTTGTCTTGTGCTATTCAATACTCTACTGGATATGTTTGAATGCAAATAGGCGCGCTCCCTTTTTCCCAGTTTTTCATCTCTTGCTGGCTTTTCGTCAATTAATCTCCACCAAAATATACACCAAATTAAACCCAGATTTGCGTAAATGTAGAATACCACACCCCACCCCCATTTCTTTTCGATTTCTGCGCATACTGGTAGGCCAATGAGCGGTCCTAGGGAGACGCCAATTACGGCAACACAAACGAGGGTGGATCTCTCGGCTTCTGGAGCCCAGAATCGGAGCACTCCAAACACAGCCGGTATTAGACATCCTTCAGCCAATCCTTGTAATATTCTCAGCAAAACCACCATGATGAACTTTGCGTTCACATTGCTTCCAATGGTTTCGACTAAAGGCAAAAATAAATTCATTCCACACGTCATTGCTACAGAGCAGCCGAGTAAAAATGACGAATCGTGATTCACAGTCAAGTACCCTCCAATTGGGCTAGTAATCAGGTAAGCAAAAAAGACTGCGTTCTCAACAATATCGTTCTTAATTGTCGTTGTCCAGGGCATTTGACGATGTTCAGATGGTTTGAAAATTAACGACGCTGGCTGCCGTTTAAGCGAGTTACCCAATCCTGCCACAATGTGTAATCCATCTTCATTATGCAGTGACTCATCAGAGTGTGATGTGGCTACTTTTGCGGAGGAGTCCGCCAAGCGAAAGCGTGTCAGACTAGTGGGTTCGTTTGCGAACAATTCCTTTTCAACTAGATCACCATCAAAGTGGGGTAAGGGCACGTTCGCAGAGTTGGTGTTGTTCAAGTTTGTAATAATCCCCAGCATTTCTGACCGCATTCCAATAACGATGGTCAAACAGGCACAACATAGGAATGCAATTACATAGCGCTTACGTCCTGGACCACAGAAGCATGTGTCAGGTTCTTTTGTCTGTACTGAACGTTGAGGGGTTGCTGGGATAGAATCTCTGCCAAGTAAAGGAGTTTGTACAGGAAGGACTGCCTGGCCATTAAGTAAGCACCCGGGCGGTAAGTGTTCACTCAACGAGTAAACCTTGCCCCTTGTCTGTGCTCCATTAATCCCGAAATTTCGATCATTTCCAGTCGAACTACTGGTCGAATTTGAATGAGAGGCGTTAGGGGAGTCGCATTCAAATGCACTAAGGAAACTGGCACGCCCTGTTGTATCCTCACAAATACAGTTATTACGGTCGACCACGTCGACCTCCAAAGGTCGAAAGGGGGCATCATTCATGATTCGCAATCCGCTGTATTCATTATGCGCTTAGCCGACACACTCTGCAGTGCTAGAAAGCGGTTCTCAAACGGATGTTTGTTTTATGTGAGTCCACCTCGACTGATAAACGTTGTTTTCATATGCACGTCACAGAGGAACGTGCCAGAAAACCACTAATTATTTACTTTCGACCCGTTTCTACTGGTCTGTCCGCATGATTTCGTCAGGGCGACTCATGATTGGTCGGAAGGCTATCACATATATGTCAGTCTATCCTCTTCTTAAAAATCTCAAGGGAACTGCTCGAATGACTAGACGAGGACAGGCCAGTATGTTTCGAAAACGTTAGCTAAGTAAACTCACTCAGGTCAAGGATGTCTTCGGCGTCCTCATCAGTTAACAGGTAGAATTTTCATTTCAGAAACACCTCAAATGATGCAGTTTGCTGACTTTCAACAGAAATAAGTTCGCGATTGAAGTACAATTAGTCTTAACAGCTAATTTAATATAATTTAACCTCCACCCCTGTTAGTACATTCTACTCCACCATCGACCAATTTGGCTTCATGGGCATGGAAAATGAAAACCCGAAGACAAAGACATTCGGCAAACATAAGTTGAGGTCCGTTGTATTCCCCGTAGTTCGCCGTGAATTTTATAGTAACAAACGCCCGGAGAACTTATTTTATTACCGCCACCATCCACAAATCAAAACGATTCTGCTACTGCTTGTTGCCTAATCCTGAAATTGTATAATGATATTTACTTTCTAGGTAACATCCAAACCGTCCAGTTGACCCAGCATAAAAAGTGGAACGTTCTGCTCAAGGGGAGTACAAATGGGTTTGACGGTGAAGAATGTGATGAAACCGGGCGAAATTATGTTATTCTGTTCCTCGTCGAGTCTGACAGTTTGCTTGCAGACGATTTGTCACTGACGATGCCCCCACGATTGGTTATGAAAAGCCTGCATGCAAAATATCACGCACAGCGAACAGGCTAATAGCTACCTGCTCTACGTCCAGTTAATGCATTCTGGCTAACAACATTTCGATATACTGACAATCGCGATGAGCCTTACGGGTGATGAGTGATGATGTGCGCTGAGATCTACTTCTAAGTGAAGTTCAGGTCATGCGCAAACATATAATTCATAGGGAAACGTACTCTGTTTAACTACGAACCATCGACGAATGTGGAACCACTGATACCATCCTTGCATGGAAGGCATTTCTTGAGACTCCAGCTAGTTCTAAACTAGCTGAGGATATCCATGTACCCGGTCCCGCAAAACACTGACGTGCGTACAAAAGCTGCTAAAGAGATCAGCAATATCAGATCCTACTATTAGATGTATTTTTTCTTTGAACGTCTCACTGAAAGTCGTTCTCGAATGCCGAACCATGTGAAGCGCAATGTCACAGGTTACCATTTGCCTAAGTTGTTCGTTTTAGCTAAAGTTACCATGCAGAATGCCTTCCTGAGCACTTTGAACATGGCGGTGAGAACAACACGTTTGTGCGGTGGCTTCATTCCACAAAACCTGTAAAAGAGCATGAGATACAAAAGACAGTGAAGCTAACAACATATAATTCTGAAACCAGCTGCTTGACCAATAAATCCAAATCAGTCCCAAAGTGACCTCAGGTCCATCTGACCTCTTAAAAAACAGGTTTGAAACGGTTAACCAATGTGGCCTCAAGAAATTCCAACCTCTGTGGCCTCTCGATCCGTGCTAAGACATGCAACGACTTTTTCCTGGGCGAATATCGGAAATCTCAGCCGGTATTAGGACCCTGTGAATGATAGATATCTTTCATTGTGTCAAACTGTGGCAAATCACGAGAATGTCAATGTCATTGTTGAACTATTTGCTCTGTTGCGATTCCCGTGGATCGGTTCGTGTAGTTTATCTTTCCTGTCGTCGTCGTTAAGTCCTCTGTATTCGCTGTTGACCCACATAGAAATTTAGCTTGGTGCTCACTACATCTAATAAACTTGCCAAGACGGTTGACTTCAAGCCCCTGATTTGACTTACAAGGCCAAGAAACGTTAGCTTCAAACAATATAGCCCTCATGTTCTGCCCTTTCACGGCCTTCTGGGCATCTATCAGGGTAGAATGCATGCATACTTCACCAGCTGAATGTACCCCAGCACTACTTTCAGCTTGCGTAGGCTTATCGCAAATGTCTTGACTGTTGTCGTGCAACACTACTGGACCGAGTTCCAAAACTTCAAGGGAATCCCATGGATGACACAGGACAGTTCGATGTGATTGAGGACATGGTTTATGCAGCTGTATCGAAAGATGGAAAAGCTGATACTTCGTCTAACAGTCCACCGTACAACAACAAGGGATAT
The DNA here is from genome assembly GCA_003604175.2 of Clonorchis sinensis. NCBI lineage: Eukaryota > Metazoa > Platyhelminthes > Trematoda > Opisthorchiida > Opisthorchiidae > Clonorchis > Clonorchis sinensis. Next base: position 113,555,872 of record CM030369.1, read on the forward strand.
GTGCACGACCGTGTTTTAGATGTGGCACCAGATCGTTTCGGGTATATTTTTTGCTTCTCGCCAAAGAGTGAAACACTGCATAGATAAACGTCATCCATATATACTTTATATGACTGCAGATGTCCAAGCGTATTTTTCAGTTTACCTTGTGCGAAATTCATGAAGGGTGTAACAACAGAATGAGTAAAGGTCCCACTGAAATTCCATCGGTACAGCATCATCGGTGAAAATCTTCATAAACTGGAATTGTACGCTGAATGCGATCCGCTTATTGATACGGCCGTAAGGAGAAATATTACATTTAGCTAATTAATGCAATCGAAACTAAGTTTTGTCATTTCTATGAGGGGCAGATTTATGGAAAGGCAGTGACGTAGAAAGAAAACATACATGTGGAGTTTTTTTTATAAGTTCTTCCAATTTAAAAATGATTTAGAGACTACGTTGATAGAAACTCAGGCGTACGGTTTTTAACGTGTCTGCTAGCGACTCGGTGGTTAAGTGAAGAAATATAGCTTCCCAACCTACACAGTTTTAGTATATAGCATAAGAAAAACAGACAGCCTCGTAATCGCCAAAAGCGTGGACTGGAACGACTGAATGAAACGTCACGGTCTGTGAATTTGTAGTTTGCGATTTTGGGCGATTTTCTTCGATCCGATCATGTTTCATTCGATCTTTGTTGAATAAGGTATTGTCATCATTCAGTGCGTAATTTCATACGTATTCAATCCTGTCGTTTGCAGGTGTCCAAGCGTCCTTGCCTTGAAATGTTTGCATAACGTCACTCTTTTTCAGAATACAGCCCGGATTCCAAAGCTTTTACCCGTCAACTACCTCTGAAGTGGTATTCAGAATGAATGTATTGTCAGATACAAGCAAAAAGATCAGATTATAATCTCTTTCGGTTGGCACCTAAAGCAAGAAGCAAATCGATGTCCACCCTCAGTCTCTACGACGAAATGAATAACAAAATTCATGTCTTAACAATCGACAAATTGATCAGCGTAGAGTTGATTTAAAGATCTAAGCATTTAAGCAAAATTTAAGGCTGTTTGGAAAATTTGAAACCTTTTTACCATATATGTGCATAGCTCAAAAAAGGGTACATCTTCTTTGGGTAGTTCCAGGGGAGTGTGATGGATGTTTAGTGTAATGGGGAACGGTTGTACGCGTTTCCTCCTCCACTCATAGTGTCCAACCGGCACCAGTCATGTGGCTTCAAACAAGTCGGTACTTGTGGACAGGATTTTGCGATACCCATGGAGCGCATTTTAAAAACGCTTTATTTGGTATCGTAGGTTAACCTCTATCACTCCAAATCTTCCTGAGTAGTGTAGCACATCTGCATGTGATCAGCGGACTGTGTACAGTTCTCGGCAGGTAAGCTAGTTTCACACTCGACATCTAATCGCAGTGCAATATTTTGTAACACAACTCCTTTTCTATAAAAACCTTCACTTTGTTTAAGAACGAGAATAGTTGATTGACCGATGCATGGAATATGGTACACCAGTACGAGGGCTAAGACAACAAACCGATATAACTCAAACCTCTCTGACTGCTGCACACAAATTGAGGGCTGTATCACGTCACTCTTGGAATTCACCTTTGTCAATGTTGTTCCTGGGATGCTCTGTTTCCGGAGGTCACAAGTCTTACTTCACGAGACCAAGTGAAACCAATTTCTTTGTCATTAATCTTCTTTTGATACCTTCACAGAGCGTTTGCTGATCATTGAATCCACAGATTGCACCGGCCTTCACGGTAGCTTGAATTTCTACGTGGAGACGGCTGCTTGGTAGCCAACGTCTTGCTTTGCTCCCTCATTATCACACATCTGCGTGTAACCTTAGTCTGGCGTATATTGAAATCTCGAAATTTTTTTAGTTGGTTTCAACTGTTAGGTCAGCCGAAGCGTTTGTAACATCCTCCTCCGCAGTTCGGCACATCGCGCAGTCCTATGAGAACGGTGTGGCGGTTCGGCTTTTCACTGCCTTACGGTACTAAAGTATAATGATCCAAGCTTCTCAATTTTGCTCATCACGGTAACGGATGGGGATGTTTCGGGCCGCAGTTGGGTTGCCAAGACATCTAGCTGAAAGGTTTTGTTTTCGCTGACGAGGGGGTCGCTTTTTGTAGAAGTTGCTGATTTTGCATCGAAACGTGTCGGTATGACGATCAACACCCAAAACACGGATGCACTGGGGATTTATGGGGAATTGATACACCGTCTTTCATCAAACCTGGCCTGATAGCCGTTTGAAATTGTCAAATGGGAGCAGAATGTCCGGTAGAATGAGAAGAAGATAAAGAATGGTCCCGGTATTATCTCAGCTCTCTATGCGCTTGAATGTGACGTCGACTTTTGGTTCACGAAACCGTTTACCACTTTACATGGACGTTCCCACTTTGGTCAACCCACCAGGACTGTCGTTGGATTGGGACTTTCTAAGGTTACAGTCACTACTTTGTACTTGCTCGCTATTTTGAGCTTTGTGCGTAAGTAGCACAACTCTAGACGGGGTTTGTGACGTTGAGTGTACTTTCTTGGTAATTACTTCTATATTCCATCTTCTATGACGGACATGTGCCTGATGTGGAAGTCTTGACTCCATTAGTTATTGCCACGTCTTGAAGGGCATTGATCATCGTTTATCTTCTCCTAAGTTGCTGGTCTTTGCACGCGTAAATTCATGCCTTAAATTATGGTATACATTGGAGATCATTTCACATTTTACAAACAGAAAGCCCGTTTACAGATCGTTTCCCTACTTCTTACGTTATCTCGCATTTTTTACTCCCATTTTTATGCATCTGTTAATTTTGTTCAAACACGAACTATAAGTCATTTATAGATTGCTTTCTTGGGTTTCCAGCTTGGCCCATTTACTATTTGTATTGGATATAGTGGGTAAGTACTACCACGTCTCAGTAGTGAGCAAGAATGCGGAGTTTTTTCGCAGATAACACAATTTTGTTTTACAGGATGCTCATCCAGCGGGTGTGGTAGGAACATACACACAACCAATGCTAAGTTGAATGGGCACAGTCTTTGAAACAAACTTAGGACAAATTTAGAACTGTTAGTGCTTCAGTAGTCTGTAGATTTAAAGGGCCGTCTTAGTTTGACGTCCTGGCTAAGAGCAAATTAACTATTATTGGATAAAATTAACCAATAATGTTAGCTATACTAAGGTATATACATACTGGCGTGGATATTTCGTCTGGCAGCTAAACTTTATTTAGCACTGCCGCTATGGATATAATGAGAAAGACTGTCTTTGGCTCTATTCGCAGGTCAACTAGAGAGAAGCGGAATGGCGCAAATAATGTTGGTTGACGTAGTCTTGTTGTTAGAGGGTTCTCTAGTTGTTTCACTTACATGTTAGACGTGAGCATCGCGTAGCTTGCTGGTGAAGTGAATCGGCAGCTGAAAGGAACCGGCAGGATCACACTTCACTGAAGCCTTGCTACACAAGATCATGTTAAATTTTACAAAAATGCGGGGATTCAATACTTACTGCCATGAGAGGAGCATTTCTGTGCAGTGCAATCAAGTTGCGCAATATGTTCGAGGTTAGATCGTTTTTTGTTCGACCGGAAACGATGGGATTTGTCTAAATTTGTACCTTAGTATAGCAGTGAATGCAAACTGTCGCACTGCAACATAAAACGCATTTGAAACTCACCCAAAGCGAACTGCTCTGGCTAAAGCTGTCTCTGTACTTGATCTGATTCTTCCGCCCCAGTCGGAAATCAAAATTTCACTTTGGGTCTTTTAACATAATTCGATATGCCTGCTGCATAAACCCATCTGGATAAGCAAAAAACCGATTTCATTGATGGCATTCGTTTCCACCCATGTAAGAGTGCAGTTTTTTTGGACACCAGAAACAAGCAACCCAGAGTAAATGCACCTGGGTTTCACAAGGAACGTTCCACTACAGCCATTCAGTACACTTCAAGCACCCATAAATAACTGTATTTGAAATACGGACTGCTCCCAAGAGTTGGAACACTTTGGGTAACACTTGACTGCATTTTTAGGAAAGTAACCGTCTCTTTGTTCACTTTCTTGTCAGCGTGTAGCGACCGTCTGCTGCACGACATGTCGGCGTTCCCATCTTTAAAGCGGCTCAGAGTGCTACTATGATCTTCATTTTGATAGCATTGAAAACATGAAGCAGTTAATGACTTACGGACCAGTGCACACGTATTTTATTATGTGCTGCAAACGGTCATGATGCTGAACGTCCACACTAAGAAAATCATTTAAAACGCAAAATAAAGACCATCCTCTGAAGTCAACATAAAAAACCCTGGATAGAAAGAGATGGTTCCACGGACAAGTGTTTTGTGATCGGCTACGTAACTGACATGAAGTGGAACAAAGCCAACTACCAAGTCAATAGGTGTAAACCTGAACAAAGTAAAGACCAGATCAATGTCCACTACTGAGTAAGGTTTACATTTTTTCCTCGCGCTAGTCACAAAACTCATTAACTATCATAAGTGTAACTGAAGTCTCCGAAATTCATAAATCTTTGAATATGTCCTCATTGCAGCTTTTCTGAGTAAGTAGCAGTGTACGATCTCACCACTTCTATGTTATATCTGGCTGGCACCTAAGGTGAATCTGTAATACGACGCTTGGTGTGACCAAAAAGATGAGGAAGATCCCTGAAAACAACGGTGGCTTTACTTTCAGCTTGCGAATCTTGGTCTTCCCCAGAAAAAACAGCTGATTATATTTGGTCTATAAGCTGAGAGATGAATTCTAACTGTTTATGAAAGCAAAAGATGTTCAGTTAGTGCACAAAAGTGGAGGAACACGAGCGGCGTCAGAAGCAAAAGAGTTCACTGGGTGAAACCACTTTCGTGGGATCAAAGATAGCGTAAACCCTGGTTCATCTGTCACATTCGCCGGTTGTGGTTATTCACATAATGAGGAGGTAATATGTAGTTCTGGTGCATTCATTGGCAGTTTATTAGGTCGTTATTCATCTGTTGGCCTAGCTTGACAGTTGACTCGCACTTCAGCTGCAAGTTATCTGCAAATCCATGAAAGTCAACTGCCAACTTCAACAACCATCCGACCACTCATAATGAGTATTTTGTGAAACCCAAAATGATGGGTAACGTACGCTTGTTTCCCCAAAATGCCTGGCTGCTGTGGGTCTCAGTTCAATGCGAGATGCAGACTACAGGTTGTCAGTGATTTCTCCCCTGGGCTGACGTAATACTGTAGCAACCCTAGCCTCATATCATTTATCTATTGATTGTCCCCCATGAAGACCTTATCAGTGGTAGAATCAATGTCTAATCTTGACACCAGTCCCCACTGTTTGGTGACATTTCCTCTTTTTTCAGCACAGTTTCGGATCAGATCAAGCCGGTAGGAAAAGGAGATTAGGAAAATAAAGAACACAATATCATCGAAAACTGCCGCCGATTCTCCCAAATCCAATAAAACACAAATACAATGTGTTTTTAATCAAAGAGGAAAAAATGACCGTTGATGAAACATGGAAAAGTTCCGTCATTTGACGCGTAACTCCACCTTGCTTTAAAAAATTCCGAAATCAAATATGAACTACTAACGTCCACTGAGCATCCTACAGACAATGTGGTGAAAACTAATCTCTGATTGAACAGGAAAATACCACCAGAATGTAAACAGATTTATCGTCCTTTCTTCATAAGAGTAGCTGTTTTCAGAAGGAACGAGCCCGTCGTTCATTTAGCGTGGCCATTTTATGCGGGACTAGACTGAATATGAACACATGTATTGGTATGTAATGGGTAAGTCAAAATGAAACGCTCAGCAGAAAGTAGACCTGCGGGTGTTGCTAGCAGGTCTGCGGCCAAAAGCCTGTAATGTTTTTGCTTACAGACTAAGTGTGCTGGTGTAGTAATGGGTTGCGACCCAAAATATACGGAATACATATTAAGAGTTGAATGGCGTATTCTGCCTAAATTATGTGCTGCTGTCAGCTTAAGAAGATCTTTTTCACTGCGCACGTTCAGCTTCCCAATTCAAAGCTAGCCTGAGAAATATTGAAAGGATATAAAATCAGGAAGCGGGCTGCCTTGCGTAGGAATATTTTGTTCACAACTCAGCGGTTACGTGTGTGGTGTTTACACTCAGATCTTGCAAAATTTAAGTAGTGCATACCACAATAGGGGTTGGCGTAATCAGCTAGCAATCACAGTAAACAACACACGTGATAACGTTAATCGAAATTCTTTCAGCGATAGCATAAGTGAGAGAGGTTTGTGACAGTTGCCATTAAACTAAATATGCGGAGGGATGCATGCAAGGAAAAGTAAAGAAACGAACTAGTAAATCAAAAAATCAATAATAAAATAAATCTGTGATTTTTCAAGTCCCTGTGGCGTTGGTAACAAGCTTTCAGTGCATGCGCAGAAAAATGGCAATTCAGCAATTCATTTGGGTAATGCAGAGTATTAGACATCTAAACTGTTCAGGAATATGTGTAAGCAGCTGAAACGCAACATTTGAACTTGTTCCAAAACGTTTGCTTAATTGACTATTCTCGGAGACAATGGGTATCAATAGGTTGCAAAATTTTAACTGTCTTCACTGTATCATTTCTTCACTTTCGGCATGGGTCAACCCAAAAATAAATTGAAAAACACTCATTGAAATACGGTGGGTGGAGAATAGTACCATTTATAGGTCAGTTTGTTAAAGAGATTTCGATGACAAATTCTGAGAGCCCACCAATTCAACTCGAGCTTGCAGCTATACAGATTCCCTATATCATCAAGTTTGGTTCCAAACAATGCTCGGAAGACCATTGATGTTATGGGAATGCGAACTTGTTTGGGAAGTATGAAAGCAAACCCTAGGTCGAGTGCAATGGCTGAAATAAATGGATAATAATATCGCATGCATAACTCGATCAGTATACCAGTGTCTCTTAGCATTGGTGTTTTGTCCTGTTTTGTCCTACCTAGGGAAGACCGAAATTACAACGCGGCTGCCTATTCGTGAACTCTCTGTGCATTGTTGTGTGAAATTAGCGCTTTGAGAGATCCAACCTACTGCCCCCGCAGTTAAGCTTCCAAACCCAAACCAGGGCTTGTTTTCAGCTCACCTGTCGCGTATGGGTTACTTCGTTCAAAACCTTTCGGCATAATTTAACATCGCCCGACTCTGAGAGTGATAGAGAATACTGAGGGTCGAAAAGTAAAAGTTGAGTTGCCGACCCATTTAGTAAACTATGCCCCTCCTCAAAGGAGTGATATCCTGTGCACGTTGCGGAAAGTGCATATGACCAGAAGCCCTTTGAGTCTTCCATGTCGGATAGCGACATCATTTTATATGCCTCCTGGACGAGCTAACTGAAGTAAACAAACGACCCCGTCACTCATATTTACTCATCCACAAATATAAAGTTCTGTTTTTTTATATCAAACGTTGGGCAGAGTTGCCTCTTATTTTGCTTCACTTGCACTTCAGCAAGTTTTGATCGTATAACACCTGTATCTTTCTTCTATGCGTTATCTGGATGAACGCGACTGGAGCATTCAATTACATAGGCGTCAAAGCCTGACAGATTGAGAGAAGACTCACTGATACTATTAAATGTGATGAGCTTATGTTGCGTCAAATCTTATGCGTCCTTGAAATGTTATACATCTAGTGGGGGAAAACCCTTACTTAATTGACAGTGCCTTAAATCAGGATAGCCTACGAAGTCCGATCATGCCTCCAGATAAGGATAAAACGTTCCAAAAATACTGTGAAAAACGAAACTCTGGTTTAAACAAATTATTTCCGAAGGGAACCAAGCAATTGTTTACGGACCTATCTATCCGCAGAGCCCTATCGCGCCTTGGTCTTGGAAACCAATTATAATAGTTGAACCTCCGATTCCCCTTTACTCACCACAGCCTGCTACATTATCAGAACCAAGGCAGTCGATATGAATACTTCAAAATCTTATGTGTATAAAAAGCTTAATTCGCAAAGTGTCAATAATTTGTGGATGCGTTGCATTAAAGTATCATAACATCACCAAACTAAATTTCCGAATTGACCACCTAACCGGTTTTCACCATTAGCTTGACAACAGACGAAGTAGATTCGTGATTTGTCCTTTACTCTCCGGGATACAATCGCGCCGATACTCGAAGAATAAGTGTTGTGTGTCCTCTAGGCGTTCTATTGACGCCGATCTTTCTTGCCAACGTGAAGGCCGTCAAACCCGCAAGAAAACTGGCAGATTACTTGTCCGGCTGTATATTTTCGACGTACCACAGTCGCTCTTTTGAATAGCAATTCCATGGGCAATCTAGGTTGAATGTAGTTGTGTTGTGCTGTACTCTCGCCTTAAAGCCAAGTCTAGCCTTTGCTTTATGGTATAAGCCAAACCATTTCCTTTAACTGCATAAGTGGGCACGTTTCCTACTTTTTTCTCTTCTGTATTATATTTCTCGGCAAAGGGACAGTGCTTTGTATGTTGATAAAACTGTTAGAATAGACAAGCAATCAGTTTAGTTCCCATGGACGTCTGTTCCTCTCCGAAACTATTTACACTCCAGACTCACCCAAATCTGTAAAACATGAAAAGTAAATCACAGTGCACGCTTAGATCCCCATGAAACAACCTGTCAAGAAAACCCTGTGTATATTTCACAATATCTCTGCTGTTGAATCAAGTCGCCTGGCGATGTCTAAATACTTTTTCACACACCTGTATTCGAAAACGAATAAAAAAAAATCACATGACACATAAAGATGTTCGCAGAAAACAAGATAAAAGTCAGCTAATATTTAAGCTGAGCAAACAGTTTTCCGTCTAGAGGGATGCAGAAACATAACGGACAGAAAAACAATAACTTCAACAGTAGCAAGTAAATCACAGTGCTTTCACACGCTGTCAGTTGTTTATTTCTTAGTTTGAGAGAAAAAAGATGAAAATCACAGGTCCGCACTTTGTAGAAAAAAATGCATTAGCAACTAATCAGGACGATCAATAAAGCAAACCAACTAGGAATGCGCTGATGGGAGTGCATTTTATCAACACATCTGGACCACGAGCATACATAAAACAGACAAGAAAGTCCATGCTCTCGAGAAATACACTAATCTGCAAATCGATTTGGTTTTGTGAGAGACTCACCTGGAACCCATCTGCATTAGGTGTATACATGTATCGCGATATCTCGAATATCGTAGCAACTGGAACGTGAGGCGGCCTGGTGCAGTACATTCAGTTGCCTGGATACATCAGAAACGGGAGATTTAGCTGGGTTCCAGGTGAATCTCTCGCAAAACCAAATTGATTTGCAAATTAGTGTAGTTCTCGAAATTAGTCCAATTTGGGTTCAAGTAGAACATAAGGTTGACGGAACCTCGGGAACTGCGCCTACCTGATGACCCCCAAGAAGGGCGAAACCGGTCGTAAGCTGTCGAAGAATTTTCAACAACCTTATGAGTGGTGCATTAAGTAAAGTCCATGCTCAGTTGATCAGATGTTGAGTCATGGACTGTGAAGTCGAAAGACGGAATCCTTCCTGATCTGTATTCACGAAGTCAACCACCGGACACCATCATTGATTGACAGCTTTTACTAGTAGTAGGCGAAGTGCGGACGATTGTCTTGCAGGTAAATAGTTCGAGTAACATAGTTTACCGCATTTACCTTCGTTATGGTTGTCAATAGCACAATGTGTCAGAAACGTTCCGTATCCTATCCTTCTTAAGGCAACCCTCGCTTCATTTCAATCCAGTAATGTAACCGAAAGATCATAATGGCTGCCGGAATGATGATCGGGACAACTCCATTTGTTCTTTGGTCAATTAAATATGTTCGGCACCAGTATAGACAAGTGTGCAGCCAATACGTTTGGATGAAATGATAACAAACTATTGTTAGCCAAACTCCAACACACGAACAGAATGCGTCATCATCGTAAGCTGTACCGTCTGACAACTGGCTATGTAAGGTGGTCAAACCTCTAATAACAGCTCACCCCACCCCAGAAATCCAAAAAGCTGGAAAACGCATGCTAATTTGGAACTAAATGAGCATTGATGATCAGGCTGCCTCAGGAGACATATGTATTTACTTGGCTATGGTTGGTAAATTAGGATAGTGGATCCTTTTGTTAATACTAGGCTTTCCTTTATTTGATTTCACTTTGAATAACCTGCCCTTACACCACTTGAGATCACTTCAACTTTTCACCAACATTCAGCCGACGAGGACTTTAGATAAACTTAACTTTGGCTCTGGGAAATTTCACGTAATCTCAAAGTGAAAGAATAGATCTACTCACAAATAATCACAATTGGAATAGAGAGCAGCATCGGTTTGCGTTTTTATGATATGTTCGCCCAATCAGTACGTTTATGACGGACAAATAACTCTTAGCAAAGCCACGGTTCTAGAATATGGTGCTTCAGTTTATGACTAGCCTAGATAGGTAAGTCTGTATCTACCAGTAGGTAAGCGAAGGCGGGAGTGTATACGAGAACCCATTGTTAAGGCTTTATGCTCAACGCGTCTCATCCTCGAACCCCGGACAATTCAACCTCAACAGATTATAATATAAACTGACAATATTTTGACATAATCACCGTGGGGTTCGGGGTGATTCGACCGCACAATTTTCGTCTTTTGCTGGAGTAGGGTTCACATCTGTGAGAGTGGACTATTGCTTCCCTTTGACTTTTCGAGAACTGTGTAAGCTTCTCAAGTCTTGAGCTTAGTTAAGCTGAAACATGTTAACTGTATTACATAATCGTTGATAAATAACTAATCTGATGAGTCAATAAGAGGAACGAATACAAAGCATTTTAAGAAGTTCCGGACACCTTAGTGGAAGATGCTTATTAGAGAAACTCGCCGAAGTTATTTCCTTTAACAACAACCAATTGACAGTATGCCTTTTAGGCTGTGTGAACGTGTGAACGATGTCCCGGTGGGTACTTTTCATAACCTTCAACAGTGATTACCTTGCCCGCTTTGGGTTCCCTTAAAACTGATGAGGCTCTCGTTTGGATTACTTCATTAAGTTTGTACTGCTGCAGACAATTGGAGGAATTCCTGGAGTGTCAAAAGAGCTTATGGTAACCAGAAATTAATTGTATACTCATACCACCATGATTGTTCAAACCACGGACATTTGCGGCTACATTGACCTGAATGATAAACAGACTCAATGAAGGGTTTTTTACACAGGTTGAAAAATTTGAGTTATTTTGATGAATCGGCCGTAATGACCCGACCACTAATGATGCACTTGACGATTCACATCACTGCGACAAACTCATTCCCACAAAAAACCACACTCTTAGTTGGACTACTTTGATAGCAAAATTAATAATGACTTAACAATGACTTGCCTCCTGACGAGCACCGAGCCCTATTGTGGAATATTGTTGCAACTCCGTGCACCAGCAGCGTGCCATATCACACAACCCGAAATCATTCCTCATGTCTCGACACTCAGGGTAAAACGGGCTGAATAATATTTGTTCAGGGAAGCAGAAATTTGGGTAACGTGGAAATGGCAGGTAAGATCCAAATGCAAGTCAAACGGTGCGCGTGTCGTTGTCATGATGCAGCTATCATTGCGATAACACTTATTAAATCGTTCTCTACGTGTGGCCGAGTGAATTTCAATTGAGTGACGGATTATGCACAACAACCGAAAAACCATACAACCAACGGTGCAACAGAAAGTCGATTGAGCAGGCCTACTGGTGAAAAACAGCAAGCACATTGTTGTAAAAGTAACCGATTACTTGAACTATATTTTACTTTGCAAAACACATCAGAAAACAAATTTGGTCCTCACCAGAGAAGCAACTGAATTCTAGATGAAACTCACGCTTATGACGTTCTTTAACCAACTTGGTTCCACAAAGCCACTCACATATTTCAATTGGTTCGGCATTCGAGGTAATGGAGTAGAAGAAGCACTGACGCTGAAGAAACAACACTCACCAGGCTGCTGATTATTCGACATTCTTTTATTTTGCTTCAAAATGCATTGCAACCGCGTGCATTTCTCGCATCAGAATGTTTGACTTGTATATACAATCCGCATGATCTCCTGTAGGCGAACAACTTCCGGTCTGAGCAGAGCAGAACTACTGGAACTGCACCTTCATCTATAACGCACACCGTAGTTAGGCCAATGTTGAAATAACCACATTTATACTGCATATGTCTTCCATTCAGAGAGCAATAGCCTTCGCCGTGTGTGGTTTCAGTACTGTGTGTGATGAAGGGCTACAGTAAAATCTCATTCGGTTGGTAGTTTCTGGTTATTGGAGCATTTGCATGTGTTTTATCACGATACACAATAACGTTTGCATGGCTTCTTGATTAACTACATCCAACAAAATTGTTCCGGGAAATCTTCCCCCCGTACAACCACCACAATATCACCTAACACCGAACATGTGTGAACTATAGAAGATGAACAAAATAAACATTACAGTGCCCTACAAAGCGGCTCGAACGAATCCAGTGACAACAAGATTGCTATAGATTTGGTTGCGAATATAAAGACCAGCGATTCAGTTACTTCTTTACAGAGTCCGCCGTATGCATTACCTGATGTGTTCTAAGTCGGTAACTGCGCGAATAAGCAGGTCCAGGAGCTGGGTAGCATACGCACCCCTTGCAAACTGGACTGTCTGCTGTTTACTACAAGACTTACCTAGTATTGTTATTTGACCAGGCTATGCCCAGTAAAGCAAAGATTGACCTTTTGATCGAGTGAACCTTTTGCATTTTGGTTTAATTTGTGTTCAAGTTTTAAAAAAAGTGGGAAAAAATCACGGTAGAGCTTACGCTGAAATGTCTGACAGGTCGGACGGAGGGCATACGGACCTTAGAAAAGCGATAATATAATATGGAGGTTTCTCGGTTACCCCAATTCTATAAGTTTCGCAAAAAGGTTTACTACTCCCAAGCCGTCTTCAAAATTTTCTTGACCTTCCTACTGCATATTCATCTAATAGGAGAACTTGAAATGGCGACAAAATGTAGCTCATCACATTTGGCACGCATACAAATACGCTCATCAACCGGGTGTAGTTAAGGGCAAACACGATAAATGAAAGAGAAACGGAACCGATCATTTTATGTTCCATAAAGTATAAATCAGGACGCGACATATAAGCGTATGCTTTGCAAGACTAACCACACCCTGCTAATATACCAACATTTTATTAAGCATGTATGGCCAAAGGACATTTGTACTTGTGGTTCTATGGGCTAGAAACATAAAATATTGCGACTAGTGCATCCTTTTAACTCGAAAGACGAAGGTTCTCAAGCACGCATTTTGACTATTACCCACATAGACGATTTGTGTGATTGTATAAAGAATTTTTAGACAGCAATACAGCACTAATTACCGGTTTTGGTTTGGAGACAGAAGGATGTCAAGTAACGGAATGGTAGTTGCATCGCTGATTTGTACTTTTATGAAAGGTCTTAAGGCGATTTTGCAGAGTCAGCTAAATCATCCTGATATGTTACGCTGCGTGCAAATGGGAGTATCAATTAGCTGAATCATCTAAGTATCTGCCCATTCGACCGATCAGTTAAATTGTCTGGAAAACTACATCCCCTACTGCCGTTTGTCTGGCTTTCTTTGCATGATGTTTCCCTAAGAACCACCATCAGACTGGACTGTCTAATTACTATTACCAAATGGCGCACGGCATATTAAGATGCACGAGTGGATTCCAGTATCTTGAGCAACACGTAATCTCTCTGGTATTCACTCCTTCCCCGTTAATTCCATTCAGTTCCCTGGAACAATTGCCCGACATTTCCACAACAAACAGGTCCTCCGGGGATTTCAGATAAGCATCTCGCTAAGTGGCCGCTCGTAATCGAAAACTTCGACGTGAGCCACCCCTGTTCTCTGCCATTTTGCCATTGACTGCATTGCTGGAATAGAAGAATTGCATTCCACCGTCATTGGCAAATTCGCAGCTGCCAGACTAAATCGTCTGTGAAGCCCATGTCTAATGTGAGATTATGTGGATAACAAAGTGAAACATATGCCAGTTATTTTTGTGACATAAAATACAACTCATAGGGTTGTTAACCACTCGTTAGTTAACACGAACCAATGACATGAGAAAGTATAATGAATATTGTACTTACAAAGTGCGCCATCCTTCGGACCAAGAACCTGGGTGCTTACCACAATTGACCTCTTCGATTAGGTAGGAAATCGGCTATAGGACACTACGAATCATTGATGACTGTCGGCTGTTTGAGTAAAATTTTGGAGAGTTTTCTGGTAAACTACACACAAGGTTATCGAAACAAACGACAACTTTCGCCATGTTGGGGCTCACCGGAAAAGTGCAGTCACCGAGTTTCCCTTGACCCTATGTTCTAATTTAAACCAAATTGTACAAAAGTAGCAAAATGTTATAGAAGAGAGAGATGCAGCGAACTTCATTTGAGGCTCCCTTTAAAACCAAATCGGTGTGCAAGTGAAGTTGGTGAGCTAATTTCATAAAATTTGGATTGCAGTAGAACACAGGGTTATAGGAAGCTCGGGGGCCGCGCCCACCTAGTGAGCCTTAAAATGGGGAAACCGGTCTTTGGTTGTGGAAGAGTTTCCAGAATCCCTGTGAAGATTGTCCTTCAAGAAAACACGAGTTAGTGTATGTTAGTATTTGACTTGTATTACCCTTCCTAGGTTTATTAAACTAATCCATTCCAGATCAACGTATCTTAGCGGCACAAAGCTTTACAGCTTTATGATAGTAAGTTTGCTACAAGTATCAAGATGAATGGCAAGGATGAAAGCATGGATTTTAAGTTCTAGTAAACGGACAAAACTTGGTTAAGTTAAGAAACATGATCAATGGCACATAGTCCACTTCACCTTGCACCTTGATTCAACTGATAAGAGCTTCAAAAAAGATATTCGTATGAGTAAAATGGGCGGTTTGAGCTGAATGGACAATACACAACTGGATCAAATTAATCTTACGTGAATCAGCAAAGGAGTATATGTGGGATATCTTCCTTCCACAGCATTAACCACGCAGCTAGATACTATATATCGTGCCATTGCATAGACAGACTAAAAGTAAATTCACTATAACTTGCATGGTTTTCTCTCGAGATTGAACGAATCTGTGCTCAATGGAAAAATGATCACTAGATTTCGACCAAATTAATGAAGGAATGGTATCGTGGCCAGGCGACTAAAAGCACTTTTTCTTCGTCAAGGTTATTTTGGTCCTGATCCTATACCCAATGGTTTCAATGATAATGATGAAAGTTGCCTAATTACTCTGAGTGGGTACACCATTTTGATGAGGATACAAATTTCGAGGGAGGCATCACCTAGGTAGAATTGGTTCTTGAGGGCGACCGATAATTGCGCACTACGGATCTATTAATTTAGCACTGATTTTGCTCATTGCCGGCTTCCAAACGCAGTTACATTTAGTAGGTTCCGGTAAGAAGTGACAACTTGTCCTTCCTTAATGTTAACATCCCCCACTTTTGAGCGCAGCAGAAGAAAAAAGAACATCAAAGGGATTGCGTCGCTTTTTCGCAAAAAATCAGCGCACAAAGTCGACTTTATTTTTCATCTAGCTTGTTCGTTGACCTCATAGACAAAATCTGCAATTCTGCCACATGGTTACGCTCAGTCTGTTCTGACTAGCAATAGTTACAGCCCAACAACAACACCACTTGCTAAACGCGCTCTTGTCTGGAAAATATCGGAGAATGTTGGGCAAACAACACACGGTTACAATTTGACTGGGACTTTTTTTGTATGAAATACAAGCGATATGTCTGGAATGCCTGTCATTACATTAGTTCCATTGTGGGGCAGATCTTGGGATTGATTACTTGTCAACATTTTCGCGATAAATGGTGGTGGAATTCATGTGGTACTGTGTTACTGTCACATTTTCTACATGATGAAAATGAAATCACGATGCCAACCAGCCTCAAATAATATCGACAAACCTGACCTGAAGAAGCACCTGCATACATTTTGTAGAACTTAAGATGTAAGGAACTAAATACGCGCTTCGGAACGAACCAAATGAAACTGCATTTGTCCTACTCACGAGCTATCTGTGTAACCATGTGGCATACAGAGTCGAGTAGCGCACATTGTGTTACGCTGCCCAACGCTAACACAGAAGTACTTCTTCGCATCTCTGACCTCTTCGGATCACTTGCATAAAGAATGCGAAAATCATCCAAACACCGAAGAAAATCACGGTTTACATTCCGCGTAAGTTGGCCATCAAGACTGGGATAGTAATAATACCAGGTATTCACCTCTGGATGACTGGTGACTCTGCAAACTGCGCTAGCGACCGTTAAACGATCGGAAACCTACTTGGATATCAGTGCGTTGGCTGTGCACAAGCAAATAACAAAAATTAATAACCCTGGAGTTTTCCATGCTTTTGACGTTAAGTTATCAGAGAGAACCGGCTAGGGTTGATTCAAAGGATTTTCCACCAAAAGGAGAACATATACATTTACCCTTATTGGTAGTTTTGCAGTTTTGTCTTTTTAGGCAGCTTCACACCGACACCTAAACCGGGCACGGGTTAATCGAAATTCAGTTGCAGGTGTGCAGCTAAATGGGTTTACCTGCCTAGCTGTTAGGTATTGCTCTATCAGTTTCATTGGCATCACCATCCTTGACGGTATACTAGAGACAGAATACTGATGCTTCCCGTAAATCGGGAATACTGTTTCTCCATAAAGCTGGTAAGTAACCGGTTGAGCAGGAACGTTGGTTGGTCACCAGTGTCGGTAGAACAGATTCGAACAAATTCTTGTTGAAGAATGACTTTATTGTGGTTACTTTTAGCTGATTGTCCGGAAACGAGTAAAGCCCAAGTATAATCCTCTCTATGTGTGCGTTCGGCAAAAGCGCGTACTTGTTCAAACCTCTACCATACATCTGACTTCCCTAGAAGGAGATACACTTGGTCCTCTATGTTCGACGATGAGTAGTAACGCAAACTTTTGGGCAGAATATTACGAATATAGGGTCCATACACCGAATGTCGTAGATTATCTACAGGTGCATCAAGCTGAAACAAGCACTAAATCAGCTCACAAAAAGAGCCTTGAAAATAGAAACTTAACTTTTGGCCCAATAAATTACCCAGTAGTCTAGTCACTGAGAATTCGAAACCTGATCTGATATGAACATATGAGAATGACGATAGAACCATCCTGTTAGCCGATCTGTCACCACAGTGAAACCACAATTTTTCTCCATTGGTTTGGATCTTTCCAATCCCCTAGTTAGACGTTTTTACTAAAGTAAGCATTTAAAAAGATAGAACAAAGAGCTTCTGGATGACAGTGCAACATTGCAAAGTTTTGTCCCCTTTAAATTCAAGGGTGGAAGAAGACTGCTCCAGCTGTAGAACTGAATCATTGATGATTATTCATCCATTTAAGGCAGACCCTGTATGAGGTAAAAAAAACAGCACACCTAGCATATAAAAATAGGTGCATTTGTCAAATCGGCTCGTATTAGGCACCCCAAAATGTTTATTTGTGGTACTAAGTACGGCAGTCTTTTTAAGGTGCGCGCTCACTGTGAGACAGTCCCAATATGTTTAGCTGAAAAAGGCAGGTTCACGGAAGCTCAGAGCATTCGATCCAGGAGACCACTACTTCCCGGACAGTACTGGATAACTGGAGAATAGAAAATTTCAATCTCAAAACCCTCATTGAGCGTGTCGGGGAAACAAATACATTGAGCAACTTTGAGTGGAGTGAGTGGTGTTCTATTCTTGGTCTCCTTGAGATGCTATTTGCTACAGGCTATTAGCAAACCGACGGATGGAAAAACAAGTGGGCATGAACAGTCTAGCTTTCGATGTGATTCGAACACCTAAGTGCCCTCGAAAATTATACGGTCTCTTCAGTTGACAAACCGAATAAGACCTAATGCACACCTTATTGTTGTGACAGGTGTGCCTAATTGGAACACAAAAACCAACGTTTACGGCTGATTTCTTCCAAGCTCTTGTGGTCACCCCTACATTTAGTAGATTCTCTGATTTTACACTAACAGGTATTAGTGTCGAAAATTCAGAGTTGCAAGTGGATTGAACTTGGTGCAAAAATCTTCAGGACTGAATTAAGGAATGATGTAAAAGTCAATAGAGCCAGTCCTTGGATCTCAAAAATCACCACGCACTTCACAATAAAAACCTTAAGTAGATCAGTGAATGCACTAACATTTGCTGGTCAAAAAGTAGAGGATGATTTAACTCCCTCTTTGTCTCCGTTGGGTGTTCATTTTGCCGAAAACTTAAATTTCTTGGAACCATGTATTACGTTGTTATCTAAAGCTTTTAGCAATATCTAACTGATGGCTATCAGAACTTTCAACCGAGATTTCGTCCTACAAATAAAATTAGTCACATCATGAGTGTCATTTTGGATTACGAATCGTTTTATCCATAAGCGAGTCACTTTAGTTTTGGCTCAGAACATAATTTTTAATCAAATTCACCAAGACTTCATTATAAAACAAACAGTGAAACGCCTTGAACCTCTGGCTCAGTAAGGGCTAACTTTCCGTTGAAAATGTCAGACGAATCAGTCAGATCGTTTGTTTTTTTATTGGTGGCATTCTAAACTATGTCTGATCAGTTTGTTTTCTCCGCATTCGGTCTGTAGCCGGCTTGGCAAAATTGTTCACTAGACGTATTCAAAACTTTTATCCACAAGAAGATTTCCTAATCGCTTTACGCTTGATCTATGGGACAAGATTCCAGTATAACGGATGAATTCGTAGAAGTAATAGTCGCTTCCGTTTGTTCTCTATACACTTTAACAGAAGGTTAAAATTTTTGTCATAAATCGGTTTTTGTTTACCAGCAAATTCTAGTGTCATCTGCCCACCCAAATGAGTTGATAACATCGATCGCTATTGCCATAGTGTCCATGAGAATTGGTGTTTATTCTCCTAGAGCAGAACATAGTTGTCTGATTGCACAGTCAAATGTCCAAAAGTTAGCACCAAGCAACTGGCGCCCGCCACCTGTTTATCGATCAACTGAGCGCTCAAGTCATCGATATGTCAACAAATACGGAACACGGATTTTGGATTATCAGGCACCTGCCGATCAGCCGTTCACTCATTCTTTACTGTTCCACAGAGGCTTGCTAATGTTTTAATTCACCACGCTCCGTATCCTCTGCATTTTCAGCTTTTCTGCTTGTTTTCACTCCTCCACGATTACCGAGTGAGATGGTTTATGCGAATGGCCGCCCTATTCGGGAAGACATTTACTTTGAACGTATCAACAAACTGCGCTTCCTCAAAGTAGTTCGGGCAAGTGTGATTTTTATGATGAGTTTGATCGACAGTTTTGTAATGTTACGTTAATCACTGATAAACACAACCAAAAAGCCACGATTTGTTTCCTGTGAGTTATTAAAGTCATCTTTAGGTTATGAATTTCTGCCACCAAAATGCTAGCGACATGTTTGGTTCACCTGGGAAGAATACAACTAAACGTAAACATCACCGCGTAATCCGCGACAACTGATCTTCTAATCCCTGATAAAACGCCCCCAAAATTCACTCCAATATAACACAATTAGGGATTTCAATTCGAATGAAACTTTGAAGATGATGAAACTCACGTGGTCGAGTGCGGTAGGGATTTTCAAGGGGAACAACAGAAGATATATAATAATTACTCAATGGTATTTTATTCGCTGGTCAACTGTGGACTGACGGTAAAGGACAACGTATTTCTTTTTGTCCTAGCTGAATGGGAAGTATATGCATCTGCAACAACAATTTGCATAGTTTTAAATGTTTTGCTCTCGACTAAATAACATGTTTGTTGCGTTAACTGTGAGAACCACACTGCAAATGGTGAAGACAGAATAGAATATCCGTACACTCTTCTTGGGCTTGTTGTGTGTTAACAAACGAAAATCTTCCTACCCGAGAGTTTTATGAATAGGTCAATTTTCTTTATATCACCTTCGTGCATCCATCTTGGTTTTTGCACCAGTACGAACGTAGAAAGTTTCGCACTTATAGGAACTCTGCAGCAGTACATGCCTCCCGCAGTGTTGGGACTCAAACTCTGGATACCTGACAGGCTTTTTGGCTTTACCTACACTAGAACGGCGAGTAAATGACTTTCCTGGCTTCACTGATCGACTGAAGTGATGTCGCTCCTGTGTTCCTTATCCGTAACTTTTTGACAGGCGTCAAAAGCACGTGTGAACTTGCGCTTGTTGCAAGGTTCTTCCTAAGTAGCGGTCACGAAATCAAGCTGAATTCCTTAATTCGTTCAAGCCCAGAAGGGGAGTTCTCGAAATACAATTAATTAATACCGTGGACCTCCCAGTCGTCAGTTAGCGCGTTAGTTCTATCAAGGATGAGAGTCTAAGCCTCAGAAGAGCCTCATTTTTCTTCCTATCGCCACTGCCTAATTCTGTATAAAAACCGATGAAATCTGCTGCGTTTTGTCGTGTGCAAGCCCCGAAGTACGTTCGAGCAGACAGGTTGGCTTTATTGATCGATCGAATTCTCAGTTAGAACCAATGAATCAAAATATTTAGATTAAAATTCTGTCTTGTTTATGCTCGGATTCAGTTCAGAAACTGCACAATCTTTGCAAAGTTGCGGACAATAATGATGGCCTAGAGAATTTACATGGAAAAGGCTATCTTTAATGCACATTTTAAAATAGGAACTCTTCAGTAATCTAGCACTGTCATAAATCAATAATCTGGGAGAATATTTGTTTTTGAAGCAACCGAGGACCTTCATATGGCAAGCGAATAGCACTGCTTTGCTCAGTCTATCTAATATCGTTAATTCCTTAGAGGCAATAAAGTGGGGATAACAAAGTTAGTGGGAACTTCGACAGATACACTCGTTTGCAGATCAATTTGGTTTTCAGTGGAGACTCAACAGAATCTCTCGTTTGTGATAATTTTCGGAGACTATCTTTGCTGTATGTTAGATATGTGCGCACAAAAATATTTCGGTAAAAAATGTGTATAACAGTCAAGAATCAGTTAACACAGAAATTAAGAACCACTGGTGACGTGTTGATGTTGATTCTAGCGATATCAGTTGTGTGCAAATCCCTCAAGGTTTATTTTGATCGAGGACGGAGTGGTAATTCCACAGAACTTCTATGTTCTCGCTTATGAGGTATTGTATACATTGGAAACGTTTGAATAACACGATAAGAAGATAAAGGAGGCAGAATTTTGATGTCTCACTGTTACCTCTCAACCACAATACTGAAATCTACCGATTTTGCATAAAAAAGGAGAAATAGTTTGTAGTAGAAAAACGGAAAAGAGCCAATCGTATGGTGCTTCTTAAATCCAGGGCAGTCCGAAAGCTTGTGCCAGGGTCATTTGCGCGGTAATGGTTCATCAGCATGACCTGACTGGAGGCTAACATCTTTAAGCTCACATTACGCACTAATGACTACCCTAATAGCACTCAAATTAGGTGTTCTGCAAGAAGCATCCATCAAAACTAATCCCACATATTTCTCCCGTTACAACTTGTCCATAGTCTTCATACATGAATCTGTAATTCAGCAACTGAATGAATTACCCCATTGAGTCAAATCCAGAATTTCTACATCAGAAAACACCAGTTTGCAGAAGATTTCCCTATCCCAGTTTGTGCCCATGCGAACAATGCTTTCCGACTATCACCCATGCAATCACCTCTGTGAGTAGATCTGCAAGTTGGGCGAATCTTGTCCCACAAAAAACGGAATTCACCTAATTATCAAGCACTAAATATGTTCAAGCCACACTTTTCAACCATTCAGTCCCGAGGTTTGACCTTCAGTTGGTATTTTATGAGGAAGAGATATTGTAAGGTCTGAAGTTGAATAAAAACATTAAACGTATGCATACGTGGACTGCCTTACCACAAGCAACCATTTAAGCTTTTTCGACCTTGCTTTCCCAATTGCATGGATTAAAACCCTGCTAAGCTTAAGCTAATACCAACTCACATAAATAGTTCCGGCATTTTTCCTGAATACTAAGCTGGGCACACTGTTCGACAGTCCCATATCCGGCTAGTGATTTGGGTGATTAACACACAGAAGTGGTATTGTTAAGCTACACGTGGGGCATACAAGTATCTTGACCTGGAAAATGGATACTTTACTTGTGTTCCGATCTGTTTTTCTATGAGCACCCGACTAAGAATCAATATTGTATTCCGACTTCAATTAGTAACCTGAAGTCTACAACGCGGAATATTATTTTGGATGGCACCGCGGGAGATGAGTCGTACACTCGTGATGAGAAACGAATCTAGTGAACAACACGTTTCCGAGTTGCTGGTTTTTTGGTCAATGGATCAAAGCTTCATACAATGCTGGGATTAGTTCAGGCACACTAATAGATAAACAGACTTGTACGTATATAGTTGGGGGAGGCAGGTACAAGGTTGACATAGCTAAACGAACCGCATCAGGCTTGAACAATTTTCTGGAAAAGAAAGCAGTTTCAGGTCTAGAAATCACATAGGTAATTTCTCGATGCATGACTGTGAGGCAGGCATCTGGTTTCCCCTTTTTTGTGGTCAAACCACAACCGGGATTTTACGCGCTGTCACCATTCCAGGAATAATTGTTCTATGATTTCTAGGGCTTCCTGCCTCTTTACTCTATAATCGATCGCGTCTGGTGAGCTAGATTCTTCCTGTCCAGTAAACATCCAATCCTATGAGAGAATTACAAAGCTTGGGAGTAGACTGAGATCGAGTGCATACATAAGTCCGTGGTCAAGTTAGGCATTTTTTCTTTAAACGAAATCTGAATTTAAGGCTAAAGTTAATGAGTCAGAACAAAGACTAACTGCTTTGTTAGTCATATCGATCGGATGCGTTTGTCATATTACAAAATATTCACCTACAGAAACACTCTTGAACACTTACAAAACTAGAAATCTCTGGTAACACTAGTTTTGCAAATTTATTTCTTTGTACGCAACCAAGGAAAATAATTAGGTCGAGCATTCAACCAAACATTTAAATAAGGTCCGTTTTTGCAACGAACCTGAGCTCTCAAAATGAGTATATATTTTTCCACGCACGCATGCTTTCGATGAACACATGATCACATCAGTTTTCTTCAAAATGCCAGGCTTACACGCGTTTTCTACTTACCGTTTTCTGGCACAGTAGTACATATTATCAGTGCGGAGAGACATGAAGGTTTTGATTTGACTAGTTGGTTGAGATATTTTGAGTTCACAAATGTCGCACACAGTAACAAGCCCCAAATGCTAGCTAACTCGTTTACTCGAATAAATGTGGATGGAATGTGACTTGTGTGGAATCCTATCGAAGCCTTATGTTCTACCCGTAAACTTCAGCATCGTACTTTAAGTGAGCGGTTTAGTAATAGTTCTAGGTAAGAAAGAGGAATGATAATAGTGTCTTCTACTGTAAACACCCAAACAGTTAATACACTCTGCTGTTTTAGTGATTAGTTTACTGGTGAACAACGAAACAATGGAAAAAGGTGGCAGGCAGTGACTATTGACCCCTCGTACTTAAGCTGGTTGACAAAGTGAAATGCGTCTCAATTACGTCCAAACTGTTTCCACCCGGTCGATCACCCGCTTGCTCAAAGATAAAACTGTCCTGTTTTGTTTTTGAAATCTACTGTCACATACCAAGGGGTTAGCTACAAGAGGTTGATACTTTCCATTACAGTCTGCTTTGGTAATGTGTTGGAAAATTGGTAGCTCGGGTGCATTAGTTGGTAATTGATCAGATGTCTGTGGACTTGTTCGCCGAGCTTGGAAATTAATTTTCAAACTTTTCCTCACCATGCAAGGAGACATCTGCAATGCGTTTTCGAGTGAGCAGCTTACAAAGAGCAGCTTCTCGCGCTTTAACCTGACTGGCTGTTGATACTCGTCGCACTTGGATTCTGAGGGGTTCGATCTTATTTTGTATTGCGTTCTGGTTTTTATCTCTTGCTTTCTATTGTCACGCTACAGTTGAAGTTGCCGTCCATTATTATTTATTCCGGTTGGTCCGTTAGTCCTCTCTATTGCGTCGTGGTCGGCTTCTCTGTTGTTTGATTGGTTTAGTAGTAGGCAGTTCTATCAAGTTCTTCTTTGAATCCTTTTTGACTCCGGGATTTACTGTTCTGGATTGCCTTTGTCCTCAGATCAATCTCAGTGCGTCTGTTTATTGCCTCATCAGTGGGGATACCACGCTTCCGTGAACTTACATTCTTTCTTTGTTCTTGTCTGGCCCAGATAATGACGTTATTTCGATCGAATTTGTGTCCTTCCCGATCTTCGTGTGCAGAGATGAGCGAGATCTGGCCGTGTCTCCTAGTAGCGAGCTTGTGTTCGTTGGCTCTGGTTGACGATTTCCTCCCTGTTTGTCCCACGTAGTGTTTTCCACCATCCTTGTATTGAATTTTGTAGATTGCATTTGTCTTCTCCATTGCATTAAGTATCCCCTTTGGTTCTGATAGTGCTTTTCGCAGCATGTCAGTCGGTCTGTGGGCAACCCTTATGGCATGCTGGCGTGGCATCCTTGCGGTCATCTCCGAACGGTTTTTAATGTATGGTAATGTGAGTGTTTTGCTCCTGCTTCCGGTCGTCGAGTTGGTTGAACTGCATTTTATGAGAGATCTGCAGATGGAATTCCCTCGGTAACCGTTTCGTTGAAAGATTTTGTATGGGCGTTTCTCTTCTCTTGCCTTAGATTCTACTGTGTTGCAGTGTGTTTCAATTCGCTTGAATAGTGTCCAAATGCAGCTCTGTTTGTGCACGTTTGGATGGTCGCTGTGGCAGCGTTTCTGTCGACTTCCGTTTGCATTTGTCCGTTTGGCAATTTTGTGACGGCTAGAACATCTAAAACCTCCAGCTTGTTGTTGTTTTCCCCTTCCATCATGAAATTGATGTCATCGGAGGCACAGTTTATCAATTGGATTGCTCGTTGTAGTTCGCTCTTTTCGATGACGACGAAGGTATCGTCTACATAATGTATCCACAGTTTTGGGTTGATATATGATAACACGATACTTCCAGCATTTGCATTGCAATCTCGACAATGAGCCCTGAAATTGGGGAACCCATGGTGCTCCTTTCACTTGTTCCTAGTATTCATCGTTGAATATGAAGTACGTGGTCAAAGTGAAGTTGAGTAGTTCACAGATGTCTTATTTTCTTGGAGATCCGCTGGGAGGTCCACGACTGTCCAGTAGTTCAGCGAATGTTTTCTTTGCGGAATGGAGGTGCACTGATGTGAACAGTGAGCTTACATCAAATAAGACCACAGCACACTGAAGATGTCTCGTCGAATGGTGACGAAACGTTTGCAAATCAATTGCCAAGCTCGGCGAACAGATCAATATCCACTGAACTACCATTAGTCTGTTTTATTTCTAATCCACTGTATCACAGACTAACTCAAAAACGCATTGACAAGTAGAAACATTTCAAATTTGTTAAGGAAATGACATTTAAAAAGGCGCCCCTGCAATAAGTACACCGTTTCCTCATAATGAAAGGTGATGCAAAACGTAAGTTTCTAGACCAACTGGTAACACTCCCAAGCTCGTGCCGTCTACTTTAAAGTGCGCATCAGTCTAACCATTTGATTGAACCTACTGGGTATCTGTTTATGTTGGAAGAACTACCCAATTTATCCTGTGCAACTATGGCGTTAACATTAGCCAAAGAAAGAGTTGTTACTTCCAAGTACACGGGAATGGTTATTACGAAAACCAAAAACTTACCGATTAAGTAAAAGGGAATTGCGTGGCTGAATCTAGGTAATCTCCTCATGTTCCACGTATGCGCTTCCATTCAATAATGCTTTTATGTGTTATCCATTGGTATGGTCAACATAAAGGAAATTCCTCAGACTCGATTTTCTCATACCACCTACTCCGTTCAAAGAACACTCGTCAGCAAGGCAAGCGCTCATATAAGAACGCTCTGCTAAGATGCTTTTATCGCCAAATTATTTCATAAATGAACACTTCAGTTGACTGAGCAACGGGTTAGTAGACAGAAGTTTCTGTGAGACAGCCGAATGTCATAAAAATGTGTGAACGCAATGCAATTTTTGTCGATCTTTTGAAATATACTATCCCGGGAAGATTCTAGCCTCTCAGAACAATGAAAGAAAACTTTTGTTAATTTCTCCGCCGAGTTTTACGCGGTTTTTCACAAGAGGCCTCTACTTTATGTGTTCTCTTAAGTTGTGCCTTATTTTGCAGAAGCTATCGATTCAAACACAAATCTATCATAGAAAATCCTTTTGTTGGTATGTAAGCTGTCTTGAGGAAAAAGGAGTAAGGACCAGACAAATCGGAGAAACTGACATTTTAGAACTTTCCTCCTAAGTTGAGAAGTTTCACCCATAGCGTTTTTCGCAGTGTATTAAAAACTGGATTAACAATAACGGAGTAGAACGCGCCAAATGGCACTCATTATTTGTTAGTAAAACATGCTAAATATCATGTAGAGGAAAAATCGCGAAGGGAGATCTTGTCATCCTATTCGTAGCTTTTGTCTTCATTACGTGGAAAAAATTGACAAACCGAGTCTTTCTTAATCTTCAGAGAACAAACGTTAACGCACTACAACAGGTGTAGTTGGTAAGAAGACAATGTTTGGGGCTGAACTCAGCCTAGGATACACAATGCAGTTGAGAGTGTATCTCCAAGTAATCTGGCAAGTTTCTGACACGACCTTTCCACAAGACTCATGTTTTCGGATGTGCAGGGGCAGCGGCGACAAATGCCAACTTCCGACAGATCACATACGATATTCATTTCCGGAAACCTTTGGGTGTTTGTTATGCTTTGGCAGGGAAACGTTTATTTGTCAATCACTGGAATTGAAATCAGTTATTTTCCATTGGGATCCTTCAGCTGGGGAAGTCAAAATTCACATGGAACATCCTCCAACGGACGGATGGGTTATCCAATTGACTGCTGGAAGTGTCTCCGGCTAAAATTTTAAGACTAAGTATGAAGCACAACTGCTCGTGGAAGTCTGCCAATATATGAGTTGCAGATCTAAGTGTTGCAAGCCTTCATCCTACATTTTCGGTATGAAGAAATAACCAATAAACTTTCTTCTTGTCTGCGTTGCTTAATTTGGAGCCATTGACGGCCACGCTTATCTATCTGGAGCCTCACGTAGAGTGGTGCGCAAAGGTCTCAGTAATGAGGTCACTACGAAACGGCTTTCATCCAGTAAATTCACAGATAATGATGTCAATCAACGCTACTTGCCGTAATTGCCTCAAGGGTTTGGAATCTCTTTGGCGTTCGCAACAAAATGTACCGGAATGATAAGTCCGGGTGAGAAGCCTACGGCAACTTGTAACAAACGGCTGTATGCAAACATCTTGTCAGTAATTTAACGGGTAACCATTCCGTTTGAGATCAAAGCGACTAACAACCGATTTTCTCCAGGAGACGTGCTACTCAGTAATCACAGGAATGTGGGTGCCGAGTGGGTGGTTTATCTTTTGTTTCACTGTACTTGTTTTGTTCAAAATCCATGTCCTTTTCCACATGGAGTATTTCAAGCAACGATATGATAAACGCTATGAAAGGGCAGGAAGCTGGTCTCACAAAATTCTGCTTTTGATTGTGCAACTTTTCATCAGCAGAATTCATCTAGCAGGGTTGGAACTCAAATGCATCAAATTGGTGGCACTTGGAGGTTAGAGACCGAGAATAATATGGTTGGATAAATGCATTTGTTTAACGGATTCAAACCATGCTTATCAATCCACACTGATTGATTAGAATGACGACTCGACCTCTAATTACTACAGATCATTTTCAATGCGCTTTGTGTCACCAAAACTTGAAAGTGATTTCCATTAATTTGAGCTTACTCATTAGAACCCATCAGCCATTGAGTTAATCCATCTGGCTTTTGAACTTCCTACCAAGTGACTGCTACTGTTTGTCGGCTTAACCATACTACTAAGGTGTCTTTGTATAAAACCTGCATTTGTTGTATCGCACTTTGAGAATTCAAAATATATGTATGATGTCTTGTCCTTCACAACATCATCAAATCTTTTGGTGTCTCGATGCTCCTTTGGAATCGATTACTGCTTCACTCTATGCAGCACAGTGTACTCTATGTTTAACCATTCACTTTTTTGAACAGCAGTCAAAATGACGGCTGTTTGCTGTTCATGTCTCTTTGTAGGGATAATAACTTCAATATTTTTACGCCTACTAATGATCCAGTAAGTTCTGTCTGAAATTCACACTGCAGGTCTACCATTAGCAGCAAATGCTCTTTTTCGACTGGTGCGCACCTGCTGAGCTGCGCTGTCATGTTAGTGAATCTATTCAGTTGCCGGAATCAACTGGACACTAATTTGATTTGTCGTGTCCCTAAATCTCTGTTGCCGATTTTTTTGAGATCTCATAGGAACGGACACATAGGTGACCTCCAGTCACGTGGTGCAGGAGACTAAACTCATTCGCTGACACGTTTTCTGGACAAAGGAAAACGACCGCAATATTCGGAGATTTGATAGGTAAGCGGCAGATTCCAGTCTGTTTTGGTTTTCCCCTACCATTGGAAAACTGAAAATTGGACAGTGGATGTTGGAAATTGATAAAATTGTCAGTCTTTACTCAAGGATGAAAAATATCCAAAAATCAAGAGCTGTGGTAATATTGTTTGGTGTTTCGATATTAGGTTGGTACTTAAGTGTGTACGTTCACTATTTTGGTGAAACACTCGAAAATCTTTGAGGGGTAAACAAAAATAATTGTAAGATACAGCATTTAATTTATGCGGTTAAAAGAACCAGCAAATATTACTTAAATAAACGAATTTTGTGCGTACAAGAGTAAACAAAGAGAAACACCTAAGTAGAAATTACCACTTATTTATTCCAAATAGGTAATGTTCACGAGAAAATAAAATCCAAAATACGTGACGGATACCTTATGTTGCAACAGCTAGGAAAAGTTGCTCGTGTTGCAGCCTCCAAAGCCATTTCTTCCGAGTTCCGGTCTTCGTGTGATTGAATAATTTGTCACTGGTCAATGTGAAATTCTTTGAGGTCAAGGCTGTCAATTGTGGGACAAGTTATCAGAAAGCATTTTCAAATCTATGCACATCCTATGATGAGCCGCTCTGATCAGTTGCTTTACGATGACCTGGATGTCGCACCTGGACAGGGCAGAATAATGTGCATTTTCGGGGTATTGATGGAGAATTTTTTTTGAATAAAAGCACTTATCAAATGGGCTTACATAAAGCTTACCTTGACTATTTTCAAGTGAATTATCCGACGAAACAGCATTGCAGCAAGTAGCGTTATCTTGTGTCACTTTGCCATTAATACTGGTTGTGTTGAAGCAAGCTTGCCTGTTTTTTCTCGATGATTACACAATGACAGTGAAGTACTTAACAGGATGAAATAAAAGAAACGGGGTAGATGTCTTCGTCCCAGAACTTAGGAGTAAACTCGTCCCTATCTTGTCGTGTAAATTAGGTTGACTTCTGACAGTGACACTCAACAGGAACTTTGAGCAATTACGTTGATAACAAATTCAAGCGTCTTATATTACTGGCCAAAAGCTGTTGTGCGTAAACATGTGAGTGGATTAAAATATTTCCTGAATTTTTTGCATCCTCAACGTAATTAATTAAAGCTCTATTGCAGTTGAAACAGGTAGTAAACAAATATGATCGTGAAGTTTGAACGTGTGATTTTACTTGGTGAACGAATGATTGAATGGCACAATGCTGAATGCAGCCGTTTGCATTTTTTAAGGACTTGACCACCAGATGCGACCTGATCAAAATAAGATAAAAGTAACAAGGCGACACCGTCGCAAAAACAAAAGACGACAACCTTCTTTATAGAAACTGAGAACAGTCCTCAGAGCGCACTTTGTTTTATTTATTCATGAGCTTATCTTACAGGTCGAAACTAAAAAATTATTGGATGGAGAAATACAGGAAAAAAGAAATCACAGCAAATTTTACGTAATGTTTTCATGAAATTATGAAAACAAACATCAGTAAATATTTCGCAGCTGACCTCACATTTATCTAAATCAATTTGTTGTACCTAGTGCCATTTGATGAAGAAGAAAGCTATGAGAGAACAGGTGGAAGAATTCACTAATGACACTGTAAGATTTGAGCAGGCTTAATTGTAAATTGCTTTTAGTCAAAATTCTAAACTGGCACAAACCAAAAACCTGAATATTAACTGGTTAACTTTTGGTTATAGGATTTGTGGTACATAATTTTCGCCGGTGATCTTTAAACTAGCCACCTGACTTGGGTATTTCTGCATTGCTTGGTCTGCTCTAGCGCTGCAGTTCATTATCGAACATTAGACTTAATAGGCTGGTCAAAATTTGTAATGCACCCGATCTTTATCCCATCACTTAGTGCACCTGAAATATCGCTTAGTTAATTCAAAAGTCCCGAGCACAGCTGGGAGTGAAATCAAATGAATACTGAGGCCAGGCGATAGACGGTGCTTGCAAGACAAAATTGTCGGCTTTATGAAGCAAGTTGTGGTGCAATTTCGTCTGGTTCGCAGTGTTCTTGGGCAATTTTGTATCGCATATTTGACTCAATATCCGCAAGGAAGCACCATAGATTGGATCTAGTGCCCACCAGGTTAAGCAGAAAAAAATGGGACATATCTAGGGATCCTAGCTAATTCTCATCTGGTCGCTAGTTGCAGCCACATAAACCTGTCTCTCCCAAACATATCACAGCTGTGTACTTTCAATAAGCCTGGTCAGTGTGGTAGAATTGGGCAGAGCTTTTTTCCCCCTTGTAATATAGGGCAAAGTCAGATGAATTTTAGAGAACATCAAATGCACATGAGTCCAAAGTACACGCGTGGCCAGTCTTCACTAGCTAACGCTTCCATCAGTGGAGTAGATGTAAGACTTTTAGCGAACTGCTGATGCCACTCTGTTCTCTGATACTGGAGCCGGTTCGGTAATTGGAAAGTTGGAAGACGGTAGCTGCATTTGAAACAGAGCCTTATCATTCTCATGACATTTCAATGAATGAGTAGCATAACATCCTCGTAATATCAGCTGTAGGAAGGCTGTAGGCGTCTCTGCACCGAACTACACGTCACGTGCAAACTGTTAACTTACAGTTCATTTTCTAAGATCTGCATGTAGAACCAGGCAAAGCTGTCTTCACATTACTATGAACATCAAAGATGTACGTGCCTAATCAGTTTTCTCTGGTGGAAAAAGTTTATGCGTATTCCTCGAAAAGAACATTGAAGAATTGTATTACTTTCGTATCGGTATTGAGCACACCAACAAGTTATTAGTTTACCAGCTTGGGTAGCAGAAACAAAATGTACTTATCGTATGTTAAATAAGCGTTAACATACTCACTGTCACCAATAGAAAACTTCGAGTTTTCACATCACATAGCTTAACACAATGCTTATTGCGTTGTAAATACTGGAACACCTTTTATTCATAAAACGAACCGATAGAAACACCACCTCTCTAGAGTGTTATTCATCAGTAAAACATTTTCAAGTGCTGTGTTCACATAATGTGGACAATACCTTTATGGAAGTTCTTGCACTAACATATGCACAGCAACTGGCACCATTTCTAAGATGAACAAGAAGCGCTCTCAAAACCAAATAAATATCTTCGTCATACTGACCTTACGCTGGAATGAACTGCAGGCTGGCATACGGAGTGTTAACGTTTCTAAT
Organism: Clonorchis sinensis; assembly: GCA_003604175.2. Classification (NCBI taxonomy): domain Eukaryota; kingdom Metazoa; phylum Platyhelminthes; class Trematoda; order Opisthorchiida; family Opisthorchiidae; genus Clonorchis; species Clonorchis sinensis. The sequence continues at coordinate 113,587,660 of CM030369.1, forward strand.
GGCGGCAACTCGTTTTCTGTGGCCTGGAGTACATCGGGTCTCTATGCAGTTATATAACGTATCATATTTTTGAGCTCCATAACTGATTAACTAACCAATAATCTTGCAAATCAAATTAAAGCGTATTAAAGCGACTCCCTTCCTCTGGTTTTCTCCACAGCTTCCAGAATATGAAAACAGTTTCTCTACTGAAATGAATGGATGATTTTTGTCCGCTGAGCATAGAACATGCAGAGGACGGCTGTGCGTGGTCAGGAGAGCAATTAATCCACCACTGTGAGCAACACAGTGTTCCTCGTTGTTCAAGCAATACGACCCAAACACCACAGTTGCTATGTTTTTAAATCACCCTTCATTGCTTACTGATAACTTACTGTTTTACTTGTAGCAATTCAAATGTTCCCTAACGAGTAACGAATCTTGGTTATCCACAGAAGTCATTTTTATGTGCCTGTAAAGGCTCCCGAACAAGCAATGCACTAATATGAAATATCATTCGGTGAAAGTTCTTCTGCTACTATTTCAGGCAGTGGCATACAAACTATAGAGTTACTGTAGTCAGCTTACCGAATTCCGAAGCAACATTTGTGGAGAAACGTTAGCATGCTTATAGTCGAGGCCGCCTACATAAAACAGAAAATTCAATTTTCGTTTGATATGTACCAGTAGGGTCTAGGCTGGTAAACTGATCCTGAAAACACGTTATTGGTGTTTAGTGTGGTTGTACTTAATTTAGTTTTGAGCATTTGGTGTGCTCATTAGGGGATCTGAGATTTTCCGGGTTTAAAGCACACGAACATGGCTTACTAGGAGGCAAATGAACCACAGATGAAAGTCAGTAGAAGGTCACATCTTATGTACATATGGGGAAATTATGATTAGTGATAAAAAATGCAATCTAAATGGCCCATAGGGTTTGACTTCCCACCACGGTTGTACGAGGAGAGGTTCGGGATAGAATTAGCGTGGTGGATAAGAATAATATGAGTAAACGGCGTGGGGAAATCACAGTAGTGTTCTAAGTCAAAGTAAATGGCATCAACAACCTACATTTCTCTGTGAACGGAGAGCATGAAGAATGATCTGTCATCCCAGCGGTGCATTAAATTCCGGTGTATGGGATCAAGACAGTTTACATACAGTGTGAATCATGGAACAGATTAATACCACACATCTACGAGGAAAGTTTTCAGCAAATCGCAAACTTGCATTGACACATAATAACTGGTCATTCTGTTCCTGGAATTTGTTACCTTCCGCTGTAAACTTTAGCTAGCTCTGAGCCGATATATCCAATAAAGCTTTCTGCGCAGCATATAAAAGTGGTTACCAATTTCGTACAGAAGAGCTGCCATGAACAGCAGATACTGAAAATCTGTATGTCCATAAATAACCGTTTGGTGACAAGGATGTTCCATACACCTTAGCAAACTTAGAAACTAATGCCGTTGTTGTTGTTCTGGAGCATTTATTACCTTTACTTCTGTTGTGCTTAAAACGTGTTGTAACAACGCCTCAGGAGATAACTGCAAACTGATGCTATCGAAATTACTGTCGGTAACCTCTCCAGCTTAGTGGTGGATTCAGGGGCCATCTATGCAACCTAAGCTGCCAACATTCCGCAAAAGACAAATAAATAGTGTGTAAGACTGGCATGAAATACTTGAAGGTTCAACTGGTTTTACCTATGTAAGTTTAACTGTAGAGTTAGTCAGAAAAATTCTACGCCCCAAGTCCTGCGAACAGCAAGCAGGTAGTGATAGTTGTTGGTGCGGTGTTTTTTGCCGATTTCAGCTATACCTTATCGTCACACAAAACATGACTGGTCTTCATCCAAAGAGAAAACCTGCCCATTTTGGACAATTTTAGTTGAAGCTCCTTCCAGACGACAACACTTGATTATTTGTTCAATTTTAATTGAAATTTATGTTTTCAGTACAGTTACTTGATAGGCAAGCCTCCTCGAGACTGCTAAAAACGGTTTCTTCTGGGAATGTAAGTTTCAATCTATGTTTCGGTAGCGTTCTTGTAAACGGTTAAAGATGGCAGACGGTTGAGAGTTGAAACTTGGAAATATTGTCCGGCTACAGGAGAGACATTCCTCACATTCCACTGTTCTTCAATGGTTTGATACATAGGTGGGTAAACAGGTTGTCCCATCTTTAGACACAGAATGGATGTTTCGAAACATTAACCAATCTCGTCATCAAAATTAGCAGTGAAACCTAATGAAAACTCTGCTGCCATACTAGCATGTGAGTTCGTTTCAATGAAGCCTCATAGTGGAAAAATAGAAAATAGAGTGGGGAGGGAAGGGGGATATAAGATTAGCTTACCACGAACATCCGAGGTGCCCCCACCTCCAGCACTCGGTCAAACAATTCGGATAGTAACTGACAACATGAATGCCACTGACACTGGTTAACTGCCTTGTTGTTTGATGCCAAGGGCTGGGTGCGTCACATGGACGCATTCCGGAAGGCAAACAGCATCAGCAGTGCCCAAAACATCTCGTAACAGGCGTCATTCTTTTCTGCCATATCGTGGTCCTTCCACTTCCGTGATTCGTTGACTCCGAATTAGGCACAGAAAGCAGTGCTCTTCCGGGAAGGTGGTTACTCAGCATATGTAAAACATTGCCCAGCCGACTGCGTTCACAATGATTGGTGCATTTGGTAAAGGAAGTACCCTCTGCCTCAGAAAGTACGGTCTACTGATCACCTAACTTCGAATTCCTTTGTTCCGGTGGATTCCAGCTATAGTTATGAGAAATCGGTGGTCAGAGAACGGAAGATGCCTCAAATCCTCCAACCAGGGTGACCGACTCTCGCAGGTATACAACAATAAAGCCATTATTGTAGTTTGATACACGTTTCCTTTGTGACCCCCTGAGATGATTTTTGGTGCCACAACTGGTGCAAACTAGCAAGCGCGATTTCGGCTTTCAAGCTTCTGCATTTAGCTTGTTTGTCATGCTACCGTCGAAGCAAACGCAACCTCCGAGATACATATAGCACTCCAAAACCCTCTTGAATTTTTAGAGGACTGCATCAAGCAGCATGACTTTGTACTTTGTGAATGCAAAGCACATGCTTGCGGTTGTTACATTTAAAAAAAACTGAGCAGTTTTTCGTCTGCTTATTCTAGGTCGATAAGGTTCTCGCTCGAAGCGTTCCTAACATCGGGTCTTATAGAGACTCTGTATTGTTCGCTTATTTATTTAATGTGGACAGAGTGAACACTCTTGATGAACACCACTGCTTGCAGGATAGATTTGGGAGACCACCCCGTTCAATTCCACGGCTTAAAAGTGTGTGAATGAAACATCGAATAATGTTCACGGACTTCTGGGACACGCCGCGTAGCGCCAGCGTAGTAAAAAACTTACTGGTCGAGACAATCTAAAGCCCTCTCGAAGTCAAGGAACACAAGGTTCTCCAGGTAGTTTTTCTTAAACTTGACCGACTGTCAAGATCTGCCCTCCTTCCTTGCCGGGATCCTGCTTGCTTGTCGCGGGTCTCATCTTCACTCTTATTGGCGAGGTAGAATAAGCGATGGAAGGATCTAGTTTTAACGGGGATCAAGTTAATTCATCCATCGCCAGTAAACTTTTTTGAGAATGTACCCTACTATCAACTCACCCTGGCTGGCTTTAATGGTCTCTCTTGCCCATGTATAGGCAACTAAGTTAGGCAAATACCGACTGATGATTCCACCTTCATCTTTGAACAGAACTGATGTGACTTCATCAAGACCAGCAGTTCGGAGAGTCTTGATGAAAAAAGACTTTCGACTGCTTCTGAAGTCGTTGTGTTTCAAGTCCACTATCAAGAGGTAAGTCAGCGATTGAGAGTTCTACTGAGAAACTGCATGGGGCCTGTTGAGTGGGCCTCGAAATTGTTCAGTACAACGATCCAAGCGCTCTTTCTTTCCACACTTGTGTGCCGTTCGTACTGGTGGAATTTCGCACACCGGAGGTTTTGTTAGGCCCACCGCACGTATCATCTGGAAGAGTTTATTCACTTCCTCAGAGTTTCTCGTTTCCTTCATCTCTCTAGCCTTCTGCATCCACCAAGCTTTTCAATCCAAGCGTGTGCTGCTCTTCACCTGAAGTCTGACGGTTCGTCTGGCGGTATTGCACTGTAAATCAGAGCTTCGAGAACTTTTATATTGCTGCTTGAGATCCAGTGCCAGGATCTGCTTGGATAAACCTTTCCGATGACGGAGCGCCGTGCATCTTGAAGAGTTGCTCACAGTACCTTCCAGGACCTATGTTCCGAAAGAGATATCAGTTGAAGGTTTTGGTAGACTCGTGTCACATCAGAGTCCAAGAGATCCTTAGTGCCAGAAGAGGTGTGTGCATCTTTCGCGTCTCGACCAAAAGCACCAACGAACAAGTGAGTGATCCGAATTCACATGGGTGTTCTATAGTAAGCGGCAGTCATCAGTGAACCAAAGGAACCATTAGCTAATTACAATGCGGTTTGTCTTGCAGATTGGTTTGGGTGCGAAAAGTGCTATATCGCCAGCTATCTGGCTTCAACTGCTTGGGAAAATAGCATTGCACGGAAATAATCTTTGTTCAGCACGCAACTGCAACAGGTTTTCTAGGTGGTCGGAGCCTCAGCAGCTCTAGTTCCACTTACCTTCTCCATTACAATCCGGGAGAAACTACGACAGTTGAGCTTTTAGCCCGCCCGCAACAAAACACTCAAAGCCTCAGTAAATCCATCTTCGAATGCGTTAGGGCCACATTATGTTGATGCATGGGCAAATACAGCGAACAGGCAGCAATTATCGGCCAGTTCTCAAAGGTTTTGCCTAACGAACCACATAATGGAGGCTATCAACCGTCAACCAGAGACCCATCATCTCAGAATAATACCATGCGCAGCAGAACCGGAGGCAGCGGCTTCCCGACCAGTAGAGCTGTGCAACTGGAAACGAGCGGAAACCGACGGGGAAGTCAGTTTAACAACCGTACTGGGGTTCTGATTCCTTTTTTCAAACCGACAGCACACATTATTAGAAAGCGAGTCCATCGTACATGCTAGAGCAGTCTGTTATCCAACTCGTGTTGGAGTGCGAACGATAAGTGCTGCCAGATGAACTAAGTCTTGGGATTTTAAAGGATGGTTTTGAAGTGGTCATGAATGTGGCGGCCGATTTGCCCGTAGATAGTGCACCTAGTGGCAACGTAAGGCGAAAGCATCCGTCAGTCCTTAAAACTGGACTCACATAAAGGTCACTAGGAAAGATCTGAGTAGATGAGCAAATATGTGAAGGGAAAAGAAAAAAGGTTTCAGGAGAATAGTGTTTTCTTCTACTCACCCTATTTATACAGCAAGTAAGGTGACTCGCTCGATGGCAGTACGCGACGGCCGATGTGGCATGGAGCTGTTTGTACGTGTGAAATGCATGACCGTACATCGGCTGGGTTACTACGAGCGCTCCCACCTCTAGGATCCTCAACCAAGTCCTGTGGCATTAAATACTAACTGCAAGGCAGTGGTTGTTGGCAAAGGACAATCAGAGACACCTACATTTTTCAGTAACAAGTTGTTACACAGAATCCAAAGCTCATCCTGTGGTACAAGGACAGTATATTATTTGGGCCTCTACGAACTGACCGATTTGGTACAAGATCTGTTGATGGCACAGGTACACTCCTCTATATAGCTCTAGGGATTTTCAACAAACCGTCACACCATGATAAAACCCAATCTCTTAGTGATCGTTTCAAAACACAGACAAAATACCTTCAAGAACACATTTTTTTGATAGGTTTGCTTTGTTACTGTGAAGAAAGCCGCACTTTCCATTTACTCCTACCTGGTGCAGCATACCATGTCTGGGTTCACGTTTTCAACAATAAAAGATAAAATTATAGAATAAATACCATTCACCTGTGTAGGTGAACTGTAAGCGTCCAACAGTTTAAGGTCAACTGGATGGTTATCGCTGCAACAGATAGGTGCGATACGTAGTTCGGCAACGCTAGTTTCCATCTTTGTCACCAGTCCTGTACAACTACCGTGATTCGTCTAAACATTGTATTTAACTTTTTAACTTAAGTGCTTTGTTCGTCCTCTTACTGGAGACATCTCTATAAGTCAGCTTTGTATATGCCTCCAGATAAATACATACATGGCAGCCACATGTGGATGTACGGAGTCACATCAAAATTTCAAAGCTTATTTTCAAAGCTATCTATCTAACTGCTCTGCAGATTGTGTTTCGTAAATCCTTGCCATCATTAAGAACTACTGTTTGCAATGAAGGTTTCATACTAACGAAATTTAAGGACTAGTCTTAGTTTCTCTCCATGACACCTGGTAAATTTCCGTGACGAGTGGTTAGACGTGGATAACGAATTTCGTTCAGTGGTTATCCCTGCATTCAGTTTATTAGTAAGCCTTCGGAAAGGTGAAATTTGATATTACATCACCTCAGAAACTGAAAGGAGGTGGAATTTCTTTTTATTGCTTTTAAGTATTTAAAGAACTGAATGTCTATAGAAGACAAATGAATTGCTCACCCAATTTTTATTGTGCAAAGTGCAAGAGGTCTTTTACGGGATCTGAGAATGTTTTAGCCTCCGGAACTTATCCCTGGCTTCAACCAGCCATTTGTTTGGAATTTATTATGCGGTATTACTGATGTGCACTTTCACTGTTTTTTTAAGTATCCATGCTAGCTAAGACCAAAAAATTCATGCTGTTCTAACTGTAACGTTATTAACGCAGGACTACTCGTGCGTGAGAAGGATAAAACTGTCGTTCTTGAACAAACTACCGGACAGTGAATAAACAAATTTAAGCAGTCTGGTGTCTTTTACAAACTTAATGCAGCGACGGTTGTATGGCCAAAAGGACTGCATAAAGATTTACAAAATTCAAAAAAAAACTGCAAACACGTTTTTTTTCGTGACTTCCAAGATACACTATCTTGCAGCAGAGCGCAGAGGAGTCGGTTAGGCTACCTTGGACTGGCTGAAGTAGAACATGCAATCCTAATGTAAACTACATGATCGTACTTTTTGTCAGCTGGACTCATGTCTGGTGATACGGGTCATGTCGACTTGCTCTTGTGTTGTTGTAAACCCAAGTTTAGTACTATGATTGTTCGACTCAGCCATGCGGACGTGTCGCTTAAGCATCTACACACACTCAAATGTTTCATTGCAAGACATCGGAATACAGCATGCTGAAGCAGGTTGGCGACTACAGACTAGTATAACGGGTACAACGGCTAACACATAGTGGACACAAAAATCAGAACAGGTATACTTTTTGGAGGAAACTCGCCTGCGACCCATACTGAACTTTTACTCATTGAGCTTTCCGTGAACTATTCGTCGACGACGTAGATCGATCTTGAAATCTGTACTAGGCCAAATAACGTTCCTAAAAACCGGCATTCTTTCAGTTACTTCAAAGGAAAAAGCAGTATCCTAAACCTCACGTCTGAATGTAAGAGCTAAACAAATTCGAACGTTGGCAGATGTCTGTGTACGGTTTAAACTACAAATAACCCTGCTGATTCGCCGGAAAAGTATACAGCAAAAGCCATACTTTGCACGATCCAGGATATTTTGCATCTTTGTAGTTCCCAGTATTCGTCCGCTGTCTCGCTGCAAGCACAACTTATAACAATTTGTTCTCCATACGTAATGCACTACTCGTAAGGTTGCTGAAAATTCCTCGACAGCTTTTCTTGGAGCTCATCCGGTAGGCGCAGTCCCTGAGTTTCCTTCAACCCTATGTTCTACTTTGTTCTCTAGTTTTTGCTGCAAGTTTAAGATTCGCTGGTTCGACGAAAAGATTTGCTTCCCTCAAAAGCTGTTGTCATTGTGTGGATATGTCACGCTGCCTACGTCATCTCTTTCCAGGCGCCACAAAACATGATAAATCTTTCGTAAAATTGAACTATTTGCAATGTCAAATAGTTTAAAAATTTATAGGCGTTAAGCACCCTTTAGCAACCTCCAGCGTATTTAGACAGGACATAGCAAAAAAATCAGCTGAACTACATAATGGTTTTCAGTGACAGCCGTGATAGGTCTGTTGAGGACTTTCGAACTTCTGGATAACTCAAATACGGATTGCATAAGATCTCAAGTAATACCGTTGCTTTTAGCTGTCAATTCCTTTGAAACTGTTAGGCCAGCGAGTTTTTCATCTACTGCGGATTGTGTTTTTAGTCAACATAAACCCATGCGACTAAATGTTCATCAACCGTGCAAAATATGACCGTAGAACCTGCAAAAGAAAAACACGAATAAATTGTTGCACTTGCAAGGCAGTTTTAGATGTGCTATCACTCATGAGGACGAGTTGTTTGGTCAGAAAGCAAGTCTGAATATTTTTAGGATCTCGGATGCAATCACGCGGCTTGCCGAAGGGGAAACCCAGATTACAAGTCCATAGATGCTTAAAGGCCCAAAAAAACTGTCAACATTTTCCCTAACTTGATACCTGAAGACCGCATGCCACATATTACGCTGCGTCTTAGTCAGTGTAAGACACACGCTTGCTGAGTTTTCATTGGGCAAAAATGAGCGCAACCTGTTGTTTATGTCCTGTGGTAGTTATGGCTCGCAGGTTTGATTTACTTACAAACGATCAAATAGTTTTGGGGCCGCAATGTTAGTTTATTTCTCCCCTTGGATTATCCTAGTCTGTAGTCACGAAGTGCATAAACTGGTCGCTGTCTAATTCTACTTCTTGCTTATTCTGGTGTTTGGTGAGCGGTTGTTATTTACATTTAGAATAAGTGTTTTCCTTGCTTTTGAAGACACGTCGTAAGGTAATTACGGAGTCAAGTAGAGCTGAGGATTTTGGCTGCAGGAAAGTAGAAATTAAAATCCCACTCACAATAATTTAAACTACCAGGCAACGCAAATCTAAGTGTTTTCTCTGGGATTTCCATGCATTTGATAACTAAATATAACTGCAAAACCAGAGCAAAACTCCAGCAAACTCTGCTTAGGGGACGCCCCGTTTTATGTGCTCAAAATTGGAACGCCGAGTGTATTTGCACATTTTGCTATTTTGTAGCCTCTGACTAAAATTTATTAACTAATCTAAGGCTAAATGACGAAATACCACAACTGTGACCAGATCTCTAGAGTCCAATGATTATAAAAGCGGTACTGTATTGTCATTTTGGTACAATTTAATTCAAATAGAATAACAAAGAATTCCTCAGAAGTGCCACCACTACCAACTAAATAACCCTGAAAAGTGCGGTTTATCAGTGCACAGAAACTCTAGAAGCGTGCTTGTGCTAATGTCCCAGAAGATCAGTTAACTATGCATCTATATTGGATGAACAAGCTGCAACAAATGTTCCCCTCATTAATCATTGGAAAGAGTTCATATAAGTGCAGCCAATCATATTCAAAACGACATGCATTTTGTGAGAATGAAACTTCGTTACAGCTAGACTACCAGTATCTTACCAATTCACAAACGATATGCACAAGTCGATATCAGTAGCACTAGAAAATAACCAATTTGATCACGACCCTACTGGGAGGGAAGTTATACAAGATAGCTTCAGATTCCTTATATGTAGTGTTGTTTAGTTTACTAATTTTTGGGCTCGTTAGTAGAACAAAAGATTCCAAAATTTGAGTGCTTTGCATGTAGAGGTCTTCTGTGTTTACCTCTGTGCTAATTCTATTGTTGTACCATCTAAACCAGTCACACATCCTCTAATATCTTGCATTGTTGGGTAATCTGTGCATGCAATCATAATGTGGCAAGACAAATGCCACTGACATTTCGTAATCAGTCCTTAGGTTCCTTACTGAGGTTCAACACCGATGTGCATTAGGCAGTGTTCACTGACAAGGTATCCTTGATACAGCCTTGGGAAACCGCATTACGTTAAACTGCAGGAGGTGTTGTATCTCATAAAAGATGGCAAAACTGCTCAAGAACCATTTTGTTAAACACCTCATTGCACTCAATTTTAGTGCAGGATGTTACGGTCGTCAACAAGAAAATTTTGCCTGAGTAATAATTCTGAGTTAAAATTCCAAATTTATGAGTTAACCCTTGTGGTCTATTATGCCACACCAATTGCATATATGTGCGCTATCTAAAGGAGTAATAAAACCTTAAGGATATAAGGCATATTTTCCAAAAAATGAAGTGAGGGCGCATAAACGGACCTTCCAAATTACTTTTCAGAGGAGGATATTTCCTCTGTATAATACCAACGACTCTGAACCAAACTATTCTTCGGTACTAGAATATTATGAGGCTTACTTAGAAAACATCCAATCCAATGCCATTATTAAGTCGATACACTGACATCGTGACTGCAAATATGCTCAAAACCAATGCTACAAACAATCAGCTCTTCCAGACTTTTGTAAATTATACTTAGCTGTATTCTGAAGTACTCCGGTTGTTCCAAATGAGCTTGTCTTGCTCTCAATGCAGAGCGTTACGATACGCTCTGGAATTTTTCAAGCGGAGAAAAAAATAATGAGCTGAACCGAAAACTAAACTGTCCAGTCTAAGAAGAGGATACGAAATCAGTTTCTGACTGTAAAGCTAATCAGTGACTGATCAATTGTGAGCAAACTGTCTGCAAAATCGAAAAATTCTGACAAAAATCCCAATGAACAAACTGAATGCAGTTAATTCGTCTTGTTTTGTTCACATAAATTACCGCCAAAGCATTTAGAAACTTTAAGTGTATTATTAAGGATTAAGAAAGGTGCGATTAAAACAGTGGCTACGTACAGGGCCTAATTCAAAAGGAAAGTAATGCCTCAAAAGTGCGTGGTGCACAGAGAAAATCTTTCATGCTTCCGTATTTAGGTTTCCCTATTTACATTCACAAACGGTATCCGAGTATCCCAATCGACCTCTTTTCAAACCACATGATTTAATCCTACCTACCTAGGACTCCACGGACTGGAGTTTATTTGGCTACGGCTGTTCACATCAACTCCATGTTGATGAACTATTTGCTTTTTTGCAACGTCGGCAAGTATAAAAGGCAAAAGTTTTTTCACGATTTGTTATTGTTGGTGTTTCGCATAATTTGTGACAGGTTATGTTGCCGTTGCTCGCCTTCTCTTTTACCTGCAAATTTCTGCTAACTTCATGCGGTGAATATCTAAATAAACATGTTAACAATTCCAGGAAGACAGCGATATGCTAGCGAATTATTCCACACAGGTGAAGTTGTAAAGAAACCTTAGCGACAAAACCTTGCAAAGCATTCCTGGAATCTAACCACACACGCGCTTAATCACCTTAATGGATCACGATTTGACTGCCATAAAGCAAAATGAATTGATCTAAATCTTGAGGAACATACCGCCAATGGTCTTCTATCACATTGTTGTCAAAATAAAGGATAACATTTGCCGTTAGCAGCCGCAAACCACTGATATACATGCTTTTACGAGGAAGGGATCATAGGAGATATTGGGTAAACGAAGGGATAATCCACCACATTTTAACGCAACACTTTTTTAGATGACTCTCGGTTCACTTAAATTGTGTTTGAGATTCTGATACGGCCGCGCATCAGCCTGCTGCGCCTCGGAACAACCATTTGGTGAAACAGTGCCATGCGAGGACGCCCACACTTCTGAATCACGCCCGATTTAATCATGTGGCGCTGAAAGGTCAAAAAAGCACACATGCATTTTACGCCCACCCGATGGCCAATGTACTCCGTACACAAGCGCATAGACGGCCATCTATGGGCAACCAAGACAAAGAAATCTATCGCTCAAGAATCGGTGTGGGCGTGCAGGAGACACACTGGTTGCTTGAGGGCAGATCGACCATGAAATACGGTCACAAGTGAATGATATAAATGGTATAAATGCACTAGTACACAGTTTTCCTGGCCGCCTTCTTGCCTTCTGACTGTAACCCGGTAGCATCAGGGAAGGTGAAGAGATACAACAGATTCCTTGTTTGGTCTAGCGGCTTATGTCTAATTCTCAAGGAAATCATTGCTGTAAGTTACTGAATAGTTCGAAAACATCCCGTTTGGGAACCCAACATTGAGAATTTGTAATTTCTGTGATGTCATTTTGTTAAATTTGAAGGTAGGAAAGATGAATCCGTCTTCTATATACATTTTGATTTTCTAGTCAGCCGTTAAATTAGATGAGAGTGAAGCAAATCCACGGATAAATCGCAATTTCGGATGATGCGTACACTCATGCTAGTGCAGCTAAATGTCATCTATCTATCGTGCATAAGTGAAAAGAATGCGTAAGAATGTTAGTGCTTCCTCGAACTCTTCAGAAGGAATCATGGTGGTGGTAGAGGAACCAACAGTGCAGAGGAAAATTTTGTGCAGCAGCGACAGCACTTACAGATGAAAGGAGGTTAAAACCAAATTATTGAAGTATTGTTGACAAAAAGCTGGTTGTGTTAATGAACATAACGGTGGGTGACGTTTCATCAGGCTGATCAGTCTTCGTTTCTGTGACTGCTAGAGACTCAGCGCCCACTCCGCAGTTCCTGTAAATTTACTTTTTCCTTTTATAAGGTCATAAATTTTTACTTTATGACTTCGTCCACCGTAAATTGACGAAATTATGGCAAGGTGTGATATACCCAGTCTTGGCATATTTGAAAAAACCGCTTGGATTGAACAAAAAGTTTATTTCGTCTCATGAAATCCCCCAACACTCATCATAAATAACTATCTCTAGTTTCACGTGCGTGCTGCATCGACTGCTCTGCAAACTGTCGGCTGTCCTTCATTATTACATCTACTCGCTAAAACTCGGAATTGAATCTCACAATAAACATTGATTAGCTGTCTGATGTGATTTGAAATTCTGGAAACTGGCACTGGAATATTATTGGTTAATTATTGCGCTGATATTGGTTTGATGCGGTGGCTGCCTATAAAAAATATAAGCGAGGTTGAAAAGCTTATACAACGGCCGTTGAAAATTTTGAGATATTTTCAATTCCAAAATCTGATGAAACACCACCAATAACGAGGATATCAAAACATGTTGGAAAAACTGCGGAATAAATGGTTACGAAAGAGACGCAAGCAGGTTACCACTCACACAAATGCTCAAAACAAGGTTCAACGTCATAGGTAAAAGATCTTTCATGCAGTCTGTAGTGTCGTTTTAGACGAGGAGTATTAGCTTAGCCGTGGAGCTTCTATTGTGAACACACGATGAAAAATTGGTTCGCCAACAAATTGCCGAAACTCACAACTTTCAAGTGGCAATATTTCAATATTTGTCAAATATTATCACGGTTGTAGGATTTGGACGAGTAAAATTCTCGTGAACACAGGCTGTTGCAAGACTGGTAAAAGTTATCGTACGGTGTAGAAATACTGTGTGCATTACAGGACAAAATGTAAACCCTGGTTTTACTACGGATGATATATTCAGGCTTCACGCGCAAACATTTAGACAGCACTACATCTCTACTGAAACTAAACTGACAGTCTGATATTAGGCACGCCCATATAGATGGTGAGCTAGCCCGTTAAGGGTGACAGCAATAAAATAAATTCATTCACACTGAAGTTAAAAATTTGTATTTATGGCAACATTAGATGGAGGATTAAAACCTTTCTGAGGTTCAGAGCGCGCTTTGGGACCAGAGCAGGCAACTGGTGAAAATATCTTCAACACTTGTCAACCCATCAGGAAACATTAAATAGGACATACGTGATGGTGAGAAACCTACAATTGGGAAGTAATGAACCTTGTTGCAATGAACAAATTAAGTGAAATAGGGCTGAGTTTCACCACCAAAGCGGAAGAACCTGCATAATGAAACATTTGGCCAACATTTCGGCCAGGACAGCCGCAGGAATATATAATGGAAATGAATAGCTAATCGATATATGGATATTGTCCCATTTGGAGCATAAAACGGTCTTTGTGTACCACAGTCAGATGAATATTGAGGTGAATTTCAGCTGGGTCTCTCTTGAACACAAAATTTATTTTAAAAATGTGCTTATCTTAGCCACCAACATACTGAATAAAATTGCTCACTCTGGCAACTTTGTTGCGGTGCCCAACACCGATACAAACTTCCAAAACTGAAATAAGGTGGTTTCAGACAAAGTATTACGTGCATCATTTCAGCGTTATACATCGGACTTGAGAGCGATCAGGAAAGCCGTTCTGCGTTATTTATTTGAAGACTTACGTAAGTTCGCACACACGAACACCATTTTCAAGGTTAAAATTAAGGAACACAGCAGAATAACCTCTGAATTCCAATAGCACAGCATCTGTATATTTGAATGCCAGTTTACCACGCAAGACCATTGCAAGCACGGATAAAAGTTCCGTACATGCTCCTCACACATCAACATTGAAACGTAACGACATACGACTGGCAAAACAATACCTTACATCCGAAACGCTCACATACACATTTGTTTACAGTGTTCCTATAATGAATGAAGTGTTACGGACTTTATTTCCTCAAGTGCTTGCAATACTTGGATTAGTGTTTCACTGTTACGTTGGAAGTTATATTTAAACTAAAGGTGAACACCTTTGTCTATGTAGCGAATAAGAAGTCAAGCAAACTAGGTAGTACCGATAATTGACTGGTCAATTGAATAATTACGGAAATATATTATCCTGATCAGAATGGAGGACTTTCTATGAATAATACACTTGAGCTTGTTTTTCAAATCTAAGGCATACCTATTACCGGCCAAGTATGAATCCTTTAATAGCAGAGCGTACTTTTTTATGAGGAATTACCACATGGTTGAGAAAAAGTGTTATCTCGTACGGAGGGCTCGAAACTACCAGAATCCTTATAAGGTTATTATTTTCAAAATGAGCATAAATAGCATGGCAATCTGATACAACCTCAAACAAATCACACAGAAATCACGTGAAATTCAAACACTCGCGGTATGGTGGGTGATATCACTGATGACCTCAGAATTGCCCCCCTAACCGTTCACTCACCAGTTTATACAGCATGCATGGTGCTCGGGTAATTTCACATGCGACTAAGCGCATGTGCCGTAACCTTCTGTATGCAACAGGATAGTATATGTAGTACGTATTTCTGAATCTGTAATTCGGACATAGACCAGGTGGTAATAGTCAACGCATGAAGGCGCAGCAAAAGTGGGATCGTTCAGACTTCCTGTCTGTGTGTTCTTTTGGAACCATGATCTTGGACCCTCTAAAATGTCTTTAATACAAGTGCGAGGATGACACACGTAAATTTATCATTTCTCCAAACTAATAGTTTGAAGTAACAAAAAAAACTGTAACCAGGAAAGTTTTCCTTGTCAAAAAAGAAGTCAAGATTAGCATGAAGGTTCCATACCAACTATAGCTTCATACAGAAATGAAATGATATGAAAATCCTCTGCCTTGTTCTAAAAAATGTGATCCCGGAGAACTCTAAAGCTTTCCCCCTCCCAGAGATACAGTTTAATATATTCATATGCGACAAATGATGGCATTAGCTCTTGTAAAATTATACAAAACAACGATAGAACAAGAAGGCGAGTATGCAACTGTCCTCGAATAGATGATAAACCAATTCCTCACGCTAGCTGCATTCATATATTTTCAGTCTTCCTTTGTCGAGCATCCTTGCCACAATAGACATCACTGAGCCAAAGTACTGTCAACTGCGAGTAGCTAGTCTTTGATCCACACAACGCTGTACTCATTTCCAGTCCCCTAATTTACGATTACATACAAGCCCATAGAGCCACATCCATTTCTCTTTTGGTACTGATGTTGAAAAAAGTCACGTAAAGAAAGTTTGCAACCTCAGAATTTAATGCTTATAGGCCTTGGAAAGACGAACCTCTAGGAAGAGTGAGGAATTTACCGGTTTTGAAGATGTGCAGTCTTCGGAAATGCACCATACAAATAAGTATAAATATTCGGAACAAAAGTAAAAGCGTGTGAAAGTGGACAGTTTTAAAAACAAAAGTGTATTTAAAATACTGGCTTCATATTGCAGTGCGTACATATAAAGATATTTTTAGATCATACTATATGGATCAGTCAACTAGACATAGTATTTTGGGTTTAAGGTTTAGGTTTTAGGTTTTAGATTTAATCGTCGTCAGCGTTGTTTTAAGCCACTTGATTAGATCAAACCGTATAACATAGCATGCCGACACGTTTTTCCTGGACTATACTACACTTTTTATCAAAGTTTATCAGTAAGGAATCCAATGAACGACGTATGTTTATTTCCATAGTACCATCAAAACATTGGGTTCTACAAGGTTCTATTGGATAAGGTGACTTAATCCATCATTCGTACTATCTTTTTGCATTTCATATGGTAGATCGAATTTAATGAATCTGAAGCCTCATTGGGCAAAATAAGAACATCTGAGGCAAGTTAATTCATGACTTAGAACAAGATGTACAACGAAACATCAGCAACATCCCTGGCGCAAAAAATTCCACCACCAGATTAACATGAGTAATTCATTTTCACAAAAACAAGCTCTCGTACTTCACATACATGATTAGACAACAGCAAGCGTTCCACGTCTTAACAATTTCGAATTGTTCTCAACTACTACACGCACTTCATGATTTACAAACAGTTTAAACCAGGTTTAGCTCTCTTTAGTGTGAATAATTAATCTATCATGTTAAATCGCTACTGAGGTGGGATCTAGTAAGCTTCATGTTTGAATGGGCAATCTGAGTAACTTCTGTCCATTATACAGTTAATGCACCGAAAGTCCATTCTTGATTTGCTGCTTCATTGTTCTCAGTATCCAGCCACATAAGACAAAAATAATATCAGGCTTCATCAAGCCCGCAAACAACAACCTAAAGAACATTTAAAATTTATTTTCCAATTAACATTCTTATGCATCGACTGATTTTTGTTGTACTGCATTAAACGGCATGAAGTATTTTACGCGTAAATGAACATCAGTGCTCCCTGTTCGACCTGAGTTGGTTCGAATTACTTGTCGTTGGAATCGTTGAATATTAACATACATCCAGTCATAGTCGGTTTGTTTATTCCATCAGAGTTTGATAGGCGCTCTTAGTTTATGCGACAGCGTTGCACTTACAAATGAGTGGCAACCGCCCCTGTACCAACAATTCTTCATGTCATTCTGACCCAAAGACTATCCAATCCGCAGCCTCACATATGAATCGATGTCCGATACGACCTGCGTGCCCCATTAACGTAAACCCATACTAAGCAGGTCTCTTCAAAATATTGCTGGCCCTCCACATGAAACTACACTCCATTCAGTCGCTCGGCCCTAAATGATTCAGTTCTATTTAAAGCATGTCTGTGGCCAACTACCTAAGAAGCATTGTTTGTTACTAGAGTGGATGATGCATTCGTTAGATTGGTAATTTAAACGCGCGCGCAAGGTATCCAGGAGGAATCTGGGCGACGGATTATCAAAAGCTTTACAATCAATCTACGATATCTGTGCCCTATTTCCTTTCGTCACAAATACTACGTCGAGCAAACATCAACCGTGGGATGTGCGCATAGCTTTTCGAAAATGCTGTTCTGAAAATGAGTAATTAAAGATCAGGGTTTGCTGTTTTTGCAAGTATCTCGGATCACACAGTTACTACTCTACTTTACCATTTAAAGAATGCACGTGACCTTAAAGAGACCCTCTGAATGAGAAATATTTCAAAACTATGCAATGAAGTGCTCACACATTCTGTCTGACATATGTCGCCGTGATGTCATTTTGGGACGATGCACTGACCCACGGTGTACATACGATATCAATGAATTCGACAAGTCCTTAAGCCATTCGACTTTACTCTGGCTAAATCTTTTATAACTACGAATATGTTCGCAAGAAGAAAATACGACTTTTTGCTTTACTATGTACCTTTGTCAACGCTCAAAGTCATTAGTCACTTGAGGCCTTATTACGATTTAAACAACCAGAGATTAAAGACTTGTTAAGCCAGTAATTTAGTACGGATTCTTACCACCAGCGACTTAACCAAATTATCATCAGCTAACTGAATCATCAGGTCAGCCAGTCGTGGACCAATTTCCATGTACATTCAGAGCCCGCCAACGCCACCAGACGGGAGTTTGTGGTCTTTCTCAATACAGTAATCTCCAATGTCCTGCAGTGCGCTTCCGTTCTCATCTTTGACAAAGCTCTGAATACCCCATCAACCTTAGAAAATAGTCAAGTTGTTGATTAAATTTACGGTCATGCGTGCACTCCCCGCTGTAATTTAAGTGGTTATGCCCATCTGAAACACAACGTCCATCATTTGAAAAATACATGTAGCTGTCTAGTCCTAGATCTAAAATAGTAAGAAGGCGTGTTTGCAGAAAACGCAACGGTGGGACGATGTATTTTGCATTTGGAACTAAATGAAAAACTCATCAACCTTCCAGACGTTTAACGAAGACCCCGAACCATTGGAATAGTAAACAGGTAATTTACCACACCGACTCAGGTTACGGCCTCCGACCGCTCGTATTCTCAAACGGAAACAAACATAAACCAGAAACACCAAATATTTTTACAGAATTGTCGAACACTGCCTTCTTGGTGTCAGTAACTCACTGTTTATCTTCAGCAGTTGCCATGGCTACTGGCGTTAAGTCCAGTTTAGAATGCAACCGAGCACTAGAAATAACAACAGCAAATATTCAGTCTGGTTTTCATGTTGTGGCCTCTGGAAAAATGTCTCGAAAAAAACACTCAAGATAACCAGACAAGAGTACTTAATCGTTCAGATGGATGGCAAATCAAGGCATACTCAATAGCGACTAATGAACGACGCCGGAACACACACTTCAGAGCATTCAGATTGCTCGTCTGTTCATATTTACATTTTTGAAAAGAATTCAGGATTCCTGTCTGATTGTCGGTGATACCATACCTAGAAAGTATCAACTAGTAGAAAAGCTATAACAGTGAATTTCAAAACACTGAAACTATCACCCTGACGCAGCCTTAGTCAAATCAACAAACATCAGAATGAAAAATTACTGAAAAGATGTTGAAACTAGCTTAAACACATCATTCAAAATCTGGGTTCATTTGTTGTACCGACGACGAAGAACACCTTTTCGCTACATTTGAGATGCGCATCTATATAAGTCGCCCGCTACCTTCCCACAAGGTATTTCAATTGTACTTGTACTAATTTACCTTTTTGTACTTTTATTCGGAAATTTCGACCCGACCTCCTTACGCACACTTCCAATTGTTTCGTTGTTTATTTTGCAGTCCAAAGAATTCTGTTAATGCAAGATAAACCTGCTCGTTCTAGTATTTGAAATAAAATTCGGAGCTACACATACTCTGCTACAGTGCAGTTATTTCCGATAGCTGAAAACCCTATCTGTGTTTGGCTATCATACGGACACTAGTTTCCCAAAGGCATATTTTACTTGAGAATCTGTGTCAGACATGGAATATTTGGACAAAGCAGATACCAGCATGCATGAGACCTTGTTTGGCCTGAACCAATACAGTTAGAGCCGTTACATTAATCTGAGTATGAAATGTGTATGGCCCTTGATGGCATCTAGTATGGATAACCCGCAATAAGACACGGTACCGGTAGAAAGACAAACTAGCGGAGAGTTTCGCCGTAAAAGGCAAGATGAAATGCTGGTGCATGCTCTTTATGGCCCATTTAGACCTAGAGCCTTAAATACACTCTTGGGTGATATACTTAGTGAACTAAATCACATTCTGCGGCTAAATCTTTGGTCCGAAAATGCAACCAACACATGTTAAAAAACTGTTTAATTTACTCTTGTTAATGGGGTAAAGCGCACCTCACGAATATTGTATAGGTGCACAGGCGCAAGCCCTCCCCCCCCCGGGTAACCGCTCAAAGCTACAGCATTTTGCATAGATTGAGCACTGCTTTTGAGTTGTCGCAGGCCTTGACCTTGTATTGGCGTATTCTAATTATTATCAGGTGCATGACTATATTGTGTCCTATATCGTCGAAAATCTTCAATTGACTCTGACGCGTCATCTGTTGTCACAGTTCTACGTAACACCTGGGAGAAACAGGTGAAGTGTTGCTAAGGCGAGATAGGACTACAAAAATACTTATGTCAACTAAAATGAAAGACAATTTTCAAAACTTACGATCTGCTTGTCTTTAGTTGACTGACAACTTACTAATAATTGTACCATCATTTTAAATAAAATGGTAAGATGTATATGTCATACTGATAATCTAATATTTAGCGTCCATGTGTATTCTGTCGACAATTTAGCTGCAACGTTTCATTGCCCATTTTTCAAAATTGCTTTTTTTTTAAATTCGTATGAGTTTGTTTCTAAACTTGTACGTTACTTTGGAATCCAATGAAAAAAAATACCAAGAATCTCACCTTCATTAGGATCAGAGTGGTTTGGTTATTACTTGCATGCCAACAAGTCAAAATATTAAGAACGTTTCCGAAGAATGATAAGGTCGACCGAGTGCAAGATATGCGATGACAAGTCTAAGAGTAAGACTTAAAGGAAAAACTACCACTTTCATCCTGGGAGCATCGAAATAAATTTCGAAACATTGGCTCGACTTAAAATATATCATAGCACTGAGCTTTAAGCAAAATCAAGCTATATTTATGTTAATTGCTCTAACCGAAAGTGAAAAAATAATATTTTGTATTCAAAAACACCAAGAGGACAAAAGTTCTCAGAAAAACCTAAAATGTTGATTTTTGGCAAGTTTTGGATCCATATTAGCTCCATAAATCATCTTGTTACATCAGATCACAAGGTCTTCGAAACAGTGGCAGAATAAAGCAGAAGCAGGGGAATTAGGACTTTCAAAAAAGAGTGGAAACGAAGAATAGTGCATTTTAAAAGATGATATTTGATTGGCTTGGTTAAGAGAGTAAACTGAGACGTTGACTGATTTACATTAGTAAAAATAAAGCGCAGAAGCTCGGTCAAACACCGCTTGTCTAAATAAGTCAATCTTGTATTGGTAAAGGTTGCTGAACACTGGAATACCAGGTGGTCGGTTGCGATGACGATTCAGATACAAAAAAGAATTTTCATTAGAAAGATTTCAGTGCAGTTTGCTGTTAAATGATTTACTGCATCGTAGGCGCCTGCTTCAAAGAATACCGACTGTCAGCAGCCAACAAATTGTATTCAAATATCAAAATATTTTTATGATTACGCCAGCTCAAATTTAACTTTCTTGTTGCGTATTATTTTGTCAGAAAAGTTAAGTTGAACTGTATGAGTTGGTTGGTTGGAAAATCAGCAAATAACGGCAATCGCGATGACAGGGTCAACCACAATTGTTCCTGCTATCCGTGGTTTTCTCCTTGTGTTACAAACTGAAATGTCCTCCCCACTAACCATGTTCATAAGTGCTCTCAATAGGTAAACCCTGCCTAGAAAATTCGGCTAAAATAAAATTCAAAGACAACATTGTAAGCATTTCACTGGAAAGTTACTGCGCGGTAAGATTTTGTTGCAAACAGCCAGTAGTACTCTTTCTGAGAAGTGGCTGGTTCTGAAATTGACAGTGTAGCAGGAAGTACTTTCATATAACACCTGAGAGTTTAGTATTTTGTTATATCAACTCTGATGTCAGAAACAAAACGCCAGTTAAAACTAGACATATGAAACTTCAGCTCGCCCGACTTGAGCACATAAGTGTCTGCTCAGGACCGATGGAGCGCCATAGCTGTGTCCAGCCGTTAACTTTTCTGTTGCTCGAACATCGCTTGAGTTAAAATCATAAACACCCTAGAGGTGACGTAGACACTCCACTTGGAGAGAAACCTAGAAAAAACTAGTTCAGTTAGTACAAATAAATTAGCATAATTAATGCTAGCATCAAAATTAAAACGACAAAATAAGCTGGAAATAATTGAACTAAAACTAATTAAACTGATACCTCACCCAGTACTGCATACTTATGAGTAAGTTCACGATGCGTTTAACCTACACATATAAGTGTGTAGCATCAAAAATACAGCTCTACGCCTTGATTATAACGTGTCATACAATGCATAGTCAACGCCAGGCATCTGCAATCTCATTTGATTCAAATCACAAATGAATGTAAATTTGTGGTGAGTCAGACGTATTAGAATGGCTTTTATTACTCCCGGCTAATTTCTTTGGCAAAGAAGTGCGTCAAACACTAAACATTTAAATCAATAAGTCCGGTGAGAGCACCAAAACAAGATGGGTTGGACCAAAGGATATTTTCAAAGAGGATTTAGTTTAGTCTTCAAAAAATCAGCTATAGGAAAAATTTCCTCCTAATTTTGGCTGGGCAGGCTGGCTTAGTATGGTGGATGTTTCACTGCTGTAAGCAAGTTTGAACAGAAAACTTCACGATTGTGCAGGGTTTCTATACATCAGTTTGATAGCGTTGAATAAGAATAATCGATATCGTTTGATTAATTTTTTCGGCATCCGATCACGTTTTCACTAGAAACACCCAGATCCCAACATCATGGTGTAATAAGGACCATTAAGCCCTCAAACGAATAATAGCCAACATTAGGGCTTCCATTCTTCATTTCTACTCAGACTGACTGGTTACACCCATATCCTTGGCCAACGAGAAGCACTCTAATGCATAAGCACAGGTATTGCCAAAATAAAAACAGTAAATCTGGAATATTCGTCGTCTTTAGTTTTCCCCGGCTGTAGTAATAATAATACTAATAATAATATCATGCAACCTGTGTGCTACGACATTACTTCGGCCAGACAATAAACATTTATCACGAAATCCAGTTTGTGGTAGTATAAAGAGTGCACAAAGCACTGAAAGTGGTGCTCTATGGCCAGTATTTATTTATTGGGACCATTCAGCTTGTCAGCTTACAAAGAGACTTCCCTTAAAACGCCTCTCTTTATTAGATAGTGACACTTTTGATGGACATAAACCAAATTTGGCTGGTGCAAACTTACGAAAAGACAAGTTCCTCACGGTTGACTGAACCTTGACGAAGTGTGTCGTCTGTGGTGATAAATATCGATATCGTTACGAAAATGCATCTGGCCAGACCTTTAAAACTTGTACTTTTTGGATTTTTCATCGGTACAGTTCGACAGAACGAACTTTCTAAACAAAAATTCCATAATCAACCCACAATAACGTGATTAACAAAACAACAGAAAAGTAATGCTACTTTAATTCCTCGTCCGTCATATTTGTACATAAGCGCACGTAACTACACTGGCCAGTCGGTTCAGGAAGATTTTCATACCCAGCAAGTCCTGGTCAGAAACGCAAGTCGTCTTTTAGCTGCACGAAGCTTTGAATAACTTGGTGGTTAAGCTTAATCGAACGCGTAGCTCAGCAACTAGTTGTAACCTGAAAAACTAGCATTTCAACATCGTTAGTGCGTTTTGCCTTTACCTTTATTACATCCCAGGCAACTAAATGAGGCCGACACGTAAAGATTCTGTTCAGAGCGACGTCGTTTAGACAATTACTAAATGCTGTCCACTAATATGTGTAATGAAGCAACATACTCTTTACGTTGAATTTAATGATTCTTTCTGTTGGAATAATATTAGAAATTCGTTGCTACCTCGGACCACTACTGCTTACTTGTATGATTGCTTAGAGAGAACGGGTCTCTCTCGGTTTCCTCGTAGTCGAATGGGACTTAAATGCACTGATCAGTGTGACTGACCTAGTGAATTAAGAGGCACTATGGAGTAAGACTCATGATCCATACCGATAAATGTTTTCTTATGACATTTCGACGGAGTATCACCCAAACTGAGTGGTCTCCGTTTGGCCTAGTTACCACCAACTTGCAGAACATGCGGATCTGCCGTGCAGTAACACCTTTCCAGACGGCTTTGCTGGCCTCTGTTGATGCAGTCTGATGCTCGTAATACTAATGATAAAGAATACTTCGGGGACAATATCAAAACATTTATTCAGAATTTTCAACAGTCCAGCACAAAATGATAGTCTACCATGAATTAGGGAAAGGTGCATCCTGCAACAGATGCCTGTGTGTCCAGCAGATCCGAGTCAGGCACAAGACAGTCTCAGGTTTCATGTACAGTTATTTGTTGGTTTCAGAAAAACAACTTTGAACACGGAAATAAAACAGCACTTAGCAAGGACATCGTCTATAACGGAACAATGGTCCAGAACTCGCCATTTCATAATATGGCAAAGGAACTTTTGCACAATTTTAACAATTCTCTTGGGGAGATGCCTGCATGATTCACCTGGATGACTTCCTCCTATTCATGCGTCTGTCAGAGAGTTTGCTGAGAGAAAGAACAAGCGTCTAACTCCTCGTGACCGTTTATTCCGTTTGCATACTACATTTCACGATCAATTAAAGAATAACGTTAACACTTGAGTGCACCGTCAGCCAGGGCAGTAGACGACTTCGCTAAAGTTGTTATGGTCTAGACACCATCCAAGGTTATTTTTACATAAAATCAGCCATCAGTTAGCTAATTACTTCTGTCAGCACTTGAAAATGGCAGTAAATTACTAATTAGGTCCGGTCTGTGTTGACTCTGCTCTTTGCGTGCAAAAACATTGCTAATCTATTACATACCAATCAAGTCCCCATAACTAGTGATACTAGCTTTGTAATCACAATACTCAGCTGAAACTACAGGGCCTAAGCCTATTTTGCGGTTGCTAACAACTAAAGTTCTGGCGAAATGGGCCTTAGAATTCAGATTGAACACCCTCATTATTTGACGAAGTATTAAACGTTTCATCCATTCGGCTTGTATTCTTCTTTGACTAGGTTTTGTTAGCACGTTCTACCCCGCCATTATAACACAAGCCAGTCAGACCGTCTCGGACACATTGAGTTTGTTTCGTTAACTCATAGATTATCTTAAATAAGCATTGGAGAGTAAATTCTTGGTTCATATGTTTCATTATCCAACCCTGGAAAGCCACCCTCTACTGAGACACTGACACGTTGGTTGCCTTGATATTCACTCTCAAACGGTCAACTAGCTCAATACTTCTACGTCCACTTGAGAAAAAAGAACATATGTTTAGGCCGGCTTACTTGTCTTCTGCTGCCTTCAGGTTCTAAGTGAGATTCATTGTTCTCTTCATGAGTTTTTACCAAGTGAGACCCGGTAAAATATTTCGATCTTCAAATTTGTTTGCTTTTCACAATGGAAAATATTTAGCAAAATTTGACTGGAAGAGGACGTAAGATTTAAAACGCGAGCTACCCAAGAAATAAGAAAAATCCTTACTGGAAGCGCTGTGGCCAAAATTATGTTGAACTTAATGAATTACGCTCAGTGGAACCATCAAAACAAGCGAACTTAAACCAGTTTATGTGGACTGCCTTGTGTATGAACATCGGCTCCGACTAACCTTAGTTTCCCCTAATTGAAAATCACCCTTGTCTTGAGATATATTAATTGAAAATGCACTCTTAATTTGAGAAACGTACATTTTTCTAAGCGTCCATCTTTTTACTGTTAATTTTTTAATTGCTTGCCACATTTGGCATTGTGAAGTAGACAGCAGGAACGGTCGAGCTGATTAAACCTATCTCGCCACTGGTTTGTAGTCACTTTTCTATACAACCCAAAACCACTTATTAGCATATGGAAACTTTAAAAGTCAAAACACAGCGTATTGGAATAAAATTCGATATTTCGACTTTTTTAAACGTTTTATTATTATCCATTACGCCTGTCAACAAGCAGATTACATTTATTAGCATATTGAAAAATCTTATGAAGAAAAAGGCGCCGCGACCTGTGATAAGCTATACTGTGTCTGCCACAAACAATATGTGATTCATAGCATAAGCTACTGAACGAGTGTCTTCTTTTACATCAAACCGGAAGAAAAGGCGATTAACCGGTAACTATTTACCCTTCTACGTTGAAAGGACATGATTAAGAGCGTGCTAAAATCATTAAAATTTTGCTTAACCTGTGGTTTGAATGAATAATTTTGGTGACTTCCTACTTCCAGTCGAGTTTCTTGGCTGTACAGAGGTAAAAACCATAATACCTTTGCCGGATGGCGTCCCAGACATATCACTAGTCAATAACAAATGGAAGAATGTCATTCCCATTGCTACCGTCAAATCTTTTTAAACACAAAGTAGAGGCCACAATCGACTAGTCTGCACCTCTTCGAAGAACGTTAGCCTGCGTGGCCGTCTCTTGATCCGTTGATTCCATCCTGTAATTTACATTCCAAAGACTTAACAAGGAAACTGACGCTGTCTTGGTTTTATTTATATTACATTTGACGGATGAATTCGGCATGTGTTAACGCCTGTTCCAAATTTTGTCGTGTATAGCTTTAACTTGAGTAACTCAGCAAGAAGCAAGAATTTTCAAAGAATTTTTTTACACCCTAAAAATAACTTAAGTCAACATTCCCGTGAAGTTGAGCTTGTTCTCTGGTGTAGATATACTACATTGTTGCCACAGAAATGTGTACAGTCCTCATTATTCCTGAGAATATTGCTGACGAAACCTCCACTGTTCCACAATTTTTTTCGCAAAGTGTTTACCCTGCGAGACTGTCTGACTTTCTTTGGCCGAAAAAATGAAAAACGCTATTTACAACTGAATACCGTGGAGTCTCCAGTGTAATATATGTAGAATTCCCGTGTCTTAAAATGTCATTGTCCACTTTTTGGTTGGATGATGCATAATTCAGACAAAAGCAAAATTTTCAATCTCTTTGGTGAGTTCATTCATTTAGATGTAATTCAACCTTGGATAATTATGATGAATTTAGTTGCCACGAGCTTGTTGTTCATGAGGTCTTTAAATTTTTCCACACTAGCTACATCCTCCACTCAAGCCACGAACCGCAATACACCCGCTTCTTTGCATATAGATAAAAACGTGATGGTGCAGTAGAATAAATCCTTATCTCTATAGCAACCAAACGCGCACTGTGACAATCGCAGATAAAACTGCAAGCTCACATTCATTTGGCCATTTTCCAGATGCGTTTCCAAGGTGGGAAGTTTCCACTACCTGCCTAGGGGCATTGTTTGCGAAGTTTAAGCTGTACAAACACGTTCACGTAAGATTCTCCAATATTAGGCTAACTAGGCTTTTCGCTGTTCCCATGGAGCTCATTACTACACTCAGTCTGCAACGGGTTTTTGTATCTGCATGTCGTTTTGAGGAGGCACTATTCTCTAGCTTACTTCAATCAATAAACGTTTGTTTTAATAGCTGTTTTCTGATTTACCCATAGCTGCACTGCAGATTTACCAGGGTTATTAGAAACCCTAATACACTCGCCATCTAGATGCAGACACTTGACTATACTGAGAACGCAGAAGAAGCCAACTGACCTTCCTGGTTCTCTTGACACATAATTATTTAAAAGATTACTCAGACCTCGATAAAGACACTCATCTGCAAATCAGTTTGGTTTTGCGAGAGACTCACTTGGAACCCAGCTGAACCTCCCGTTTGTGATGTTCTTGGGCAACCAAATGTGCTGCACCAGGCTGCCTCATGTTCCACTTGCTACGATATTCAATATACCGCGATAAATGTATGTACGTAATGCGTGAGGCGGCCTGGTGCAGTACATTCAGTTGCCTAGAAACATCACAAATGGGAGATTCAGCTGGGTTCCAGGTGACTCTCTCGCGAAACCAAATTGATTTGCAAATGAGTGTATTTATCAAAATCAGTCCAATTTGGGTTCAATTAGAACACAAGGTTGACGGAAACTCGGGGACTGCGCCTACCTGATGGGCCCCAAGAAGGGCGAAACCGGTCGTGTGCTGTCGAGGAATTTTCAGCAACCTTATGAGTAGTGCGTTACTCAGACCTATTTCACAGTCCACTAACGGTGAACGGAAGAATTTCGCCCACCGCGGATTTGCTTTATTCAAGTGAGCAGCACAAAATTCATCTGGTGCTTCAGTTGCCAAAACATTCGAAATATTGCAATGCCGTTTCCTAACATAGGGATTCTACATTCAGCTTGAGTATAATTTAGCCTCTCATTACCATCGGTCTAAGTTGAAAATGAGAGTATAATTCTACTCACGTAGAATTGGGCACCGAACTAAAAGATGGAGGCTATGGATACTAAAAGAAGTTAGCAACCTGTTGAGAACCAAGGTGGTCAAAGAGACCTCAACAGACCCAAGAGTGTTGTGTTTCGTCAGTAAATTATATCTTGATATTTTTGCATCGTGTAACTTAAAGGTGAGGCAATCTTCAGTTAAATGACATGAGTTTCCCGCTTGCTGAATTTTTCTCAGTCGTAAATATTTGGCATTTTCTCAAACCCAACTAATGATTCTAGTCATTATCGTGATGAATGCGATTTCTACGGTTAGACATATCCTAAAAAACGTCAGTTGCAAAGAACATTGTACACAGTGAATACCAATTTATTCTAGGCAGTCACGTGTGTAAACATTTATTTTGTGATAAGATACGGCTAGCAATGACGATTGGTACACCTATCCATTTTTGGATACCTTAGATCTTACGTCTAATATACTGTTTAGCGAGCTATTGATAACTACTAGGAAACGTCCTTAGAAATAACCTATTCAAGTCAAGTTTTTACAAATAATCCTAGTTTATGTTAGTGTGACAGCCAAATCGAATGTATTAAAATCTGCTCCACTAGTGAATAGATGTTAGATATTATCTTACAGTCTGGTTGTATAGTATATTAGGGCTAATTACATCCAACGTCACCTTGTTTGAAAGATTTTGTAGAGCTAAGTCCCGAATTCAATTTTGGGTTTTTTTCACTCCGGCTAATGGTTTTTATTTCTACATACGGATAAATGTGTGCATCAAGATGTTTAAAAGTTGTTTTCCAGAGGCGGAATTATAGCCTAAAGAGTACAGACGTAATACGCTGCTCATAAGCTTGCTGAGCATTGTTCGGCAGTCCAAAACCGGTTTTGCCCGTCTTGTGGCTCACTAGGTAGGCGCAGCCCCCAGTTTCCGTCAATTTTGTGTTCCACTTAAACCCGAATTGCACTAACTTATCGAAATATAAGGATTTGCAAGAAAACTTGATCTTGTGAGAGACTCACCTAATTCCAGCTGAATCTCCCGTTAGTGATGTATTCAGCCATCACATTCGGTTGGTTAAAAACATCATAAACGAAAGTTTCAGCTGAGTTCCACGTGAGTCGCCCGCAAAACTAACTTGGTCTAGCCACCAGTTTTATAGCGTTCAGTTCAGTTTATCGGCTACAATATATATATATATACTAAGGTATGCTGATACCAGCTGCTACATTTTTCGCCAGCCTAAAGCAGGATCGCAGGGCACAAATAACCAATTATTGGAGGAGATATTCTTAAATTTAAAAACATGATAAACGAGCAATTCAAGTGGGTTCCTGCAAAACCAAATTTGTTTGCAAATGAGTGTAGTTTGCTAATTTTGTGCAATTAGGGTTCAAGCAGAACATAGGGTTGACGGAAACTCGGGACTGCGCCTACCTAGTCAGCCCCAAGAACGAAACCGTTCGTGGACTGTCTAAGAATTTTTAGTAGCCTTATGAGTAGTGTAATACGTCTGTATATGTATCACGATATCTCAAATATCGTACCAAATGAAGCAATAGGCGGCCTGGTCCAGCACATTTATTTACTTAAAAACGTCATACGCGAGAGATTCAGCTGGGTTCCAGGCGAGTGGTGACTAAATCAATGGAAACGAGCTTAGAACAAAATGACTGAACTGCAAATGACTAATCCTTAAGACTTTGGCAAGTGAGTATAACATGTATGTTCAACCAAGTGTGTTTTCCCAAAACTCATCTGTACCGTGATTGCAAATCCTACCCAGGCCACTGCAGGCGGTGAGAAAAGTTTCATCTCTCCACCGAAAAGGAAGCGTTCACTGTTCCGTTCATTGCCCTTCATTTGTAATGACTGGTGTATTGTGGCTGTTCAATAAAATCCAGGCACCTACTGAATTCATTAGTAGGTTTTTTTTAGAACGTAAAAAGGATTTTTCAGTTGTAACAAACGCCGGTTGTAAATTTACTGCCTCCGCAGGACGTTCACCCTTATTTCTACACTCCCACGGTCGCGTGGCCTGCCTTGTTTCGTCACAAGCTGAAGCACTTTAACGGAGTAAACCAGGAGCTATTTTTAATTAGCTTGTGCATTTCATAATTGTAAATGGTGACATTATTGGCTTTGACTTTTTTCAGAAGAATGGAACATGGAAATGTTAACTTCCGGGTAGAGGTCGAGGGCCGTTTCGCGAATAAATTCTGAAGTATGTTTGCCATTTCAAATAATTAAATCATTGAGGGCTGCATTTTTCGACTTAGAAAACTTTGTGAGTGCAAACAACTGCGTTAACCTGAAAACTAAGCAAATGCTCAATTAAAAGGCACCACGGGATACATTAATCCACTATGGTTTCGATGAATTACTACCGTTCTGATTTTCGGACATTTTACGGATGCGTGCGTGAAGTTGACAGCTAGTATTTCGACCACAGTTCAAAGCAAACGGAACAACCAAACTGATTGTCGATGTCGTTTTCTGCTGTCACACAACCTCGAAACTCCTCCGAAGTAAACTCAAACTGTCAGTGACTGCGAATCCCGGCAACCACTGGAGCTTGAAATGCAAACATCATCCCGACCATCTAGCAGGTTTCTGTTATCCTCACGTGAATTAGTGTGACTGCAGGTCACGCATTTTTGTGGTTCGTTTCTTTGTTCACATTCCCAATTCGTGTGTTGCATTCACATAACGTGACCTTGTTTATCACAGCAGTTTTTAGTATCTATTTAAGATAAACTAAAAAGAATAAATGAAATTTCTTTTTTTGGAATACTTCTTTGCGTACACAAGTTTTGGAGTAAACTTTGTCACAGAAATAGAAAATTATATATGAATGCCGCCTGGCACCAATGTGTTTTGGTGCTTTTTAGCTGCTGTATGAGCAATTTAAAGACCGAAGAAGTATAAAAAGTTCTCTCTTGTTTTGATACAACATGCGCATAGGTTGCGGAAAAACGGGCAAAAGTCATGTGTAGTCCCAGCCGGCTCGTCTGCCACAACCTTTCGATTCTTTGGGTCATTTACCACTACGTTTCCTTAAGAAGTGGCGTAACGACACCATTTAATAAGGTATTTGGACTGGAGGTTCCTAGAATACAAATTTACATCACCAGGGATTCCAGAGTTCAGCAGGATTATCATCAGTTTTTGGCCTCACATCAATCGGCAAGTTTACCTGGCCCCGCTTTGGCTTCGTTAATTCTGAAACGGTAGTTTAGCAGCTAGGCACAAAAATGTCAGCCGAAATCGCCCTCGAAAATCAAATGCAATCGCCAAAATTTTGGTCCAGTAACCCGCGAGCACGCTGACTAATAAATTCAAATGACTTAACGCCAGGTTTTATTCCCAATAGCCGTCGATCTTCTTAAGGCACGCCGCTCTTGAGCATATATGGTATTTGTATGCTGATGTTGCTAAGACAAAACAGGTTACTGAATAACATAAGGCTTGTATTTAGAATTAAATTCCAGTTGTAAAACTGTCGTAGGGGGGAATCTAATCAATAAATGGTTAGTTTTTCTAAGGCTATCAATTCAAACCAGTCGTTTCTACAACCGCTGGGACCAAATTCTGATATTCTGTTGCGTAAATTTAATCCGCCGTACAAGAACTGAATTCCCACTCGCCTCCTGACTGATAAGTTATCCAACCTACCAGCTATCACTTTGCCGTCACAAGGATTTAAAAGCAATCCTAGCAGTAAGACTCCAAAATCCGACAAGCGGTTGTCTGATTTTGTGAATATAAATAATCGGTCCATATTACCGAAGTGAAGCTTCGCTAATAGAATACCAAATAACATTTTGAAGGTGCCCGGCGGGAAAATTTCACTGATGCAGAAGCGGATATCATGTAGGTGAAAGATAACAAAAATGCATGCTTTTTATCTTGACTCATAATATTAGATTCTGAGACTTTGTGCCAATCAAGCTCGCCAACTTTACGGTCTACTAAACACATACAAGCTTAGTCGGCTAGCTGGAACGATTATGGACACCACGAAGTTTACCGGTTTCTTGAATGACGTCGATACATCTCCTAACGCAAGGTCGTTCTTCATTGTAGAGTTGCTGCCGATTGATATTCTGAAGCAAGCAACTGCTGACTTTGTGACTGTTTTACCGCATCCAAAGTTTGGGACGATTATAAAATACTTTATTTTACCCTGCACAAGAAATGTTTAATCTGCTTCTAACAACAAGTGGGCAGTATAGCGATGGATCAAAATTAGTAAATGACTATGAAAGAGACCATAAAACCAATCGGTTAGATGCACGTCACTTGGACTACAAACACAAACGGTTGACATCTGAATCAGGTTTTTCAGTCAACAGTGGACTCCTGTACATAGCAGAAGGTGCTGTTTGTAATGAGCCAAATCTGGCGCTGCGCGCAGGCCCGTGGCACTAATATAAACCAGAAACCATTTACTTTCTCTAACTTTCTCTCTAACTTGATTTAACGCGTGGTGTATGAAATCTCACCCTCTAAAATGAGCTCACTCCAATTCCGCCTGTTGATGTCAAAATTTGAGATTGACGTATATCAAACACAAACGATTGTGCAGTTCTTCCAGGAGTTGTCCTCAGTTTAACCGTTCACTTCAACAAAACATGAACTCACCTGCACTAAATGGTAAACCTTAGCGTCTTCTGCATCTTGTTTTCGGGGTAGGATTAAAATAAATGTGAAGGCCAAATAGACCGGCCTAAAAGTGAGAGTCAAAGTGGACAACTAACTGGTATGCAAATAAAGACTAGTTTTTCCAGATTTCTGAGAACATTTCACTGTATTAGGACAATGATGAACGAAAATTGAATCAATCTTTTGCGGCTTGAAAGTGTGGAACATATCAGTACGCTTAAAGCGCATACACGGATTGGCCCATTAAAGTAATCATACGGTAAGTATAGTAGCTGAACAAAATATTCGCGGGTTACGGTCACGTCAAAAGCACATGTGCAATCTCCTATCATTTTATAAGCACGCCTCAATTACTTTCTCGTCTCTAAGATCGACACAATTTTCAGCAGTCTAAAGTTTTACAAAATCTTACAGCTGTAGCACAACAGAATGTTACAATTTATCCAAAGTATGAAGAACTGGCTCATCAATCACAAATAGCTAGACTGAAATTTCACTTTCTCGAAAGAAAAAACAAGCGGTGTCCCTCCTTTTCCAAACCGATAAAGATCACCGGATTTCCCCCTATTTTTTACATGTTGAAATTCGTTGTAGCCGTCAACGGGACACTGAAAATGTTGAAAATCGCAATGACACGCAATGCCTAACAACATGGGTAAATCACGTGTGGGCATTTGATCCGCAGTTTTTGTTGGTTTCAAACACTGAAAATAATTTGAGATATTTCTCAACTGCAAAAGGCATGAGATTTACCAGGTTCCACAACGAGCACAAGTTGTTTTATTTGTATTTACCGGCAGTGACATTTTATCGGACATTAAATCAATCCCGCAGGGAAACGAGTTTCTAAAAACGCTGCAAACATGCATATTGTGAATTAAACCTCCACAACCCGTTGCCTAATCTGTGCACATACTAATGCTTTCTAGATAGCTGTGCATTGCTGCACATCATTTCAAGGATCCCCGTCGTCAATAACAGATACAATCGTTGCTCAAAAACCTATTATCAACAGAACTGGGCAATAGTCCTTCATCCATTCTATTAAGGAAATACACTCACCATGTATAAACGAACGCATCGTACGTGTCGTAGCTCAAAATCACCCAAATATGTAGTATTTAGGCTAGATGGCTCAGAGAGCATTGATCGTTTTCACCAAAGTTTGAAAATGACTGAAAAAATGCCGGAAATATGTGAACACTCCGTGGAACCAGCGAAGGCAGTGATCAGGAGGAGTTTGATTTCCCTCTTTTTTGAAGTGCGCATGTATCCAAACTAAACTTCCTACCCATTGTTATAAACGTCTGGCTTGCTGCAGGCAAGCTGTTATGTGACCCTATTAAAAAACCGCCAGTTAAATCCTTTAGACAGATTTCAGTGTGCACGTCCAACCTTGAATGGCAGTCTTGCTAGTTTAACCGGAAAGACATTGATTCGGTCAACACGTGGTGTTGAGTTTGAGCCCCACCTAACGGTGTTCGACCTTTGAGTTGCACTATGCGCCAGGGTTCCCAACAAATAATATGGCTCCTAAATAAATTTGCAGGGTAACAATGACTCGTAACATTAATACATTTACAAAGCACCTTATTCAAAAAGTATGATATTTAGGGGACTTTCTGCGTTCATGCGTAGCGCGAATCTACCAATTTTCAGTGATAAACAATTTCCCTTGAATCGTGTTTCAGATCATGCCCAGTTTCCGGACGTTATTACTACTCAAACGACTGTGAGTCACGGATCGTACGTTCTCCTTCTGATTCATGCAATAGGCTGCTTCTAATTTTTTTTTACCGTAGAGTAGCCCACACTAAGCTATGAACCCATCCTCAAGCATGTTAGGTCTATCGCCTAGTCATGTAGAAGTGCTGT
This sequence comes from Clonorchis sinensis, assembly GCA_003604175.2. Lineage (NCBI taxonomy): Eukaryota > Metazoa > Platyhelminthes > Trematoda > Opisthorchiida > Opisthorchiidae > Clonorchis > Clonorchis sinensis. Next base: position 113,622,202 of record CM030369.1, read on the forward strand.
TCTCAAGAGTAATCATTCCACACGTGTACAAATTAGCACCAAGTGACCTTATCCATACAGTGGTTACCAAATCCGTGGAGAGCAAATCCGTTGTGCACACCACCTGGTACGTTGGTTTTTCTTCAACAGCTTTTTACTCCTGAGTGAAAACTGAGCCCTCATTCAAAGCCGATATTCGTAAGGTGAATGGAGCCCATCTGCCTTAAAGACTGTTCTTCAACCGACTGTGAAGTCATTTTGGCATGCTTACCAGGGACAAAAGTTACTGACGGCAAAATAATTGTCGCCAGTTCTCCTATTGTCGGATAAGATACTCCACCCATTATATCAGGAGCGCTTTCTCCTTGTTTATCGCTTGAGATCCCACTGAACTAATTTTTGGAATCTCTTAGAGCAGTCAAGCTGAAAACACTCCTTGGATTGACATGAACAACAGTTGTCCGTTTAAGTTTCTCAAACAAGGGGTTTTAGAAACAATTATTCTCTTTACATATAATTACCTTCCCAAATACGATGATAGCACCGTTGAAAAAACAGCGAAGGTATTCTCAAGGTCTGACAATCATCGATAATACCAGTGAGAAAAGTGGAAACATTGATGAAAACCTGTCGCATATCATATCGACTCATTTGAGTACAGCCTAAGATGGAGGATGATAGTGAATTGGCGTATGACGATCTAAAGACTCCGTGGAGTCTATTGCGCTTAGAAATTAATCAAACGATCATGATGGAAGCCAATGGCATGTCTCTATTGCATTTTGTCACTACACGCAATAGAGAGATCGAATTTCAAAAAATGTTCAGGGATTTCCCTGAGGTTCTGAAAAATCACCAGTTACTGAAAAACGCCGATGGACACGGGAGTTTAATTTTTTCCTCAAAATCACTTCAGTGGCCACGGCCAAAACTAACTGTGATTAATCGAAATACAATGTAACCGATAAACAGCCCCGGCAGTTGGCTAAATTCAGGATAGTTTACTCGACTTTTCATCCCACTGCTTTATTGTTTACGCCAAGCAACAAATTATCATTTCTCACTCATTAAGCCATGTACTCAAATCCATTTGCTTTCGCTTCAACTTAATTTGAGTAAATGATCATCACATTCCGATTGAGAACACTGTATCTTTAAGATAAATCAAAATGCCCGGGGAGTGGAACCTTTGAATTTTGAAGCTACGAGTTCTCTTTATCCGACAGCTAAGAACAAAAAAAAGAACAACAAAAAAATGAACTTGGGCTGCTGACTGCAAAGGCTCTATTCACCTTCAATGCTGTTAGACAAAAAACATCACACTTTATTTTGAAGGCATAGTAGAATATGCTTGACGTTGACCAACACAGACACAGAGGATAGGGTAGAGTAAGGTAGAGTAACGCTAGTTCTATTGTACTCTGATGACCTGAACCAACTATGTGCACAAGATCTCTGTTACACTGTGCTGTTCTTTGTCACTTCAAGAAGGTTCGAATGTTTATTGCTTTGATTTCTCAACTTAGTTGTGATGTAGCATTCGCATTTTTGGCACGATCTTAAAGGTTTGATTGGTCAGCTGCATGTTCTGGAATATAGGCTTTCGTAGATGTCCAGCGATATGTTGTGAAAGATACTTGTCTGTTTCACTGATGTTGGTGGTGCTGGTATCATCTCAGTTACAAATGCACTAATAGTTGATGTCTGAGCCTAAACAGCCTGGCAAAATCTGCAGTCTCGTTTGAAGCACACTAGTAGCAGAAGGAAGAGGTAGCTGTGGAGCTTATGGTTTAGGTTCTTTGTGGAGCTGTCAGTGAATCGGTTACCTTCAAGTAATTAACACGTTGTGACATTGGTTTTGGGCTTTCCCCTTTAGGATTTGTGGAGGATCACTCTGCTATCCGTCGGGTTGAAGTAGCCGTTTCGACAATGCCTACTCTCCGAATAAGCGATCTAATGTACATATATATGTATATATGAAACAATGTTTTCACCACTATTTTACAATCAGTAAAACAAAGGACACTTTGTGGTATGTTGTCCAGATTCTGACCGGTTACTTGGACATTTTACATACTTCTTCGGTTTTTTGTTTGTCTCCTTGCTTTCAGATTTGCAAGTCAGCCTTAGAATGACTGACTATCTTACAGGTATTGATTACTCTTTAGAATCTGCAATAACGTAAGCCGATTTATTGAACCCTCACTCATCCATGCATATGACAAGGTTCAAACAAACAAGCTAAAGATCTCAAAAGCCATATCCCTGGGCTTCATTACTCTTGTACCTTTGTTCTAAGGCACTTGACATGTCTTATGTATTGATCACACAGAGTTATATTCCGGACTAAATCATAAACACGGACCAAGCGGACTTTTTTGCGGCCTTAATTAAACCAATCTGAGGTACTTTTGGCCCTAATTATGATCAGTACAACAAATTAACTGGTTCTACCGCCATTCCTGTAATTCTTTTTTTAACAAACTTCTGAATGAAAGTTTTTGAAGATAGTCAGAGTCAACTCATTTTGAATGTAAGCAGAACTGATAAAAAGCTGTCAGCTGAAGCAGCAGACCGTTCGAAAGAGACAACCCTGCCGAATTCTTAATAAATCCACATAGGGTGCCGAACAGTAAGCCTCAACAATTCGTGCTTGAAAGCCGAATTTTCGTGTTCTTACGCCGACCATGTTTGTCCGGATAATAGTCACCATTAACACCTTATTTTCAAACAAATTCTCTAAGTCAAGTTAATTCGAGTGACCACATTTGCCTATTACAATGGTCTGCATTCATATTACTACTCTACAAAAAAGATTTCTCTCACCCGCTCTACAGCGTTTTCAACCTCGTGCTTGTTTATTAATTGACAAGACTACCGATCCATTATGTACTATGATCGTAACAAATAAATTCCACCAATTCTTCCGCACAGTGTGTGTACCAAGCCAAAAATAGAAGGATTAATTGGTGCAGACAAGCCCAGAAAACATTAGGAACTTCAAAAATTTGCCTCTCATGCACAGCGTATCCTGTCTGAACCGTGCAATGCAAAACGCAGTTCCAAATTATGGACTAACGGTCACTCACGCGATGAGATTCGCCGCTGTGATGAGCAATGTGAGAGTTAACTGAATTGATCAGGTGTGCACGATCAATTCGGGTGTGGGGGCTTGAGCTCCTAGAAGACTCTGTTAATTCTGTTAAAATTCAAAAGTTTTTTTCCAGGGAGTTATTCGCATTAGTTAGGTCACATTTTTGGCTATACAGAATGACCTATGTGTCGTATTTAGTTCATTCTAATTTAGTACATTCTAAACCGACTGAATTCAAATTTCTTGCTACACGTAGGATACTGAATGATAAAGACTGGATCAAGATTTCAGTTGAACGACTCCACCACAAAGAACAGATAGGATCCTTACTTAACGATTCAACGTGCACCTCTCGGTTTTGCACAGTTGTTAACAACCCCAGGTTGTCAGAACGGGGATCATTATCCACGCCACTGGTGGGATTAATGTGAACTGACAGGCAGAGATATAAATACCAACCCTTTGGGAACTTCGAATTCGCATAATAAAACATCCAGCGATGTTTCTCGGATGTCAACGTATTGGTGCTACTTGTCCTACTCAATTAAATTGCGATGGAAAGACCTAACCTTGATTGACGTCACCGGAAGATTCGACTTGACAAGATTTGTCGAGTATGTCTCGCCGAAACTAGTTTAAAACAAGGATCAGTTTCTGAAAACGCACTCTCATCATTCCAAACAGTGGAATGGGGACCGGTTATCCAATTGTTTGGGCAACCGTATCATTGCCCAGATGCATAATAACGCATAGCCACTTCTGATGGCGGCTCTCATCAGGTCCAAGTAAAACCTACATCTGTTGGTTTATAAGGCATACAGTAGTGGTCGGTCCTGTGTAGCCTCGAAAAATATGATTGGTTCATCCATTTTTTTGCAAAATGATTCACTCTTCCGAAATGTGCTATTGAAGGCACCATTGTGAAAGTAAAACAAAACATTGCACATCTTTGCTGTGCAGCCGTCCAGTGAGTTACAAAATGATGGTCGGGGAAGCAAAATTTTGCCCAAGGTATCACCTCGTCTGCTTTCAGTACATCTTCCAATCTCGGCAGTCAGTTTTTATACACGGTTACACAGCTAACGGTAAAAGATAGGTTTTTGTGACTTCAACAAGAGAATACACTTTAAAAAACTGTCCCCACCTGCACCCAAGATTTCCTTGTGCCCTGCGGATTTATTGATTGGATTGAAATATTATCCACCATCATACAAACGTTGTTCTCATTCCGTCTTCTTGAGATTTCGTAAACAGATACATTATAATCTATAAACGGTTTGTTTTTCTTCTGTCTGCTGTATAGCAGAATTTTCAAATATCCCAAACCAAATGCAGCGCATCGTGTACGATAAACCCACGGAGAAAACGCATCTATAAGTAAACAGGGTTCACTTTGTGCGTTGCACTTCCTTTCTTGCCTTTAACTAATCCATTAGACCGTACAGCAGTGTGTATTTCTTGTTTTCGAGTTTTTCTTCAACCTCTGCGAACGGTCGCGAGGTTTTATAATGCCCTGTAATTACACTTTGTAAGTGTAAGTGTCAGTTCATAAATTTTCAGCAATCTCGCGCCTAGTTGTATCTAAGACGGAGTTACTGCCGGAATTCTATCAAATACTACGGGGAAGCCTCTAAATTCTTCAGTGTAACAATTAATTGTTTAATTGTTTAACTGGACTTTTTAGACATTGAAGACTAGCAGCCACCGGTGACTAAATTATCTGTCAATCCTTGCTTACTTGATTCAAATGAATGAATACACAGTAAATTGTGAAGGTCAGAGGACGGAGAAAGGTAACTTGTTGGCCGGTGTGAGAAGTTAAACACAAGTGACCTATTTAGAAAACGTGGTGGCACAAAGCTAAGCAAAACATCTTGACGACTGATGTCACATTGCATTCAAACAGTTGCACTAAATTCCGTTAGGCTAAAAGGCCTCCGGTTTTGTGGCATAAGGAGTCGGCGGTTGTTATTTATGCTTACTTCTTGATAGTTTATTTTAGTACTACATTGGAGGCAGCACCAGGTTGGTCAAAACACCACGGTAGCTAAGATTGTATGGACAAAATCTACTGAATCGAGCTGTCCAACTGCCTATAAGTGAACCCAACCAAAGCCATTTCACAACCCAGTATGGCTCTTGGTATTGCTACTATGACCTTCACATAAAAGTACTTGTTATTCTGAGCCTTTAGCTGGGAGCTTAAGTGGAACCGCTACAACCTTGTAACTTATGTTTTCTGGCTGTTCTGACAAAACAGTCGAAGCAAAATCAGTGTTTCAGACGGTGTTGTTTGTCGGTAGTATGAGACCCGGAAGTGCTAATCGAGATTTCATCTAGAAAGTGTTGTAAATCTGTGCTGAGGGGCAAAACCCCGTGTACAACTACTGAGCTGCAGAATGAAACCTTGATTGAAACGGTGTCTTAATAGAGCTTTCACGCCCTACATTTTGCAAGGAGATTTCAACAAATGTTGTTGCATATTCTAGGGTCTGAAGTTTTCTGCTGAAATCTGCGTGCCACATCTTTTTAACCAAAAACATTTAGCGTTCATTTGAAAAGTTAAAATCGAGCAGTATTTCATGTAAGTAATAAGCAAACTGTCGGACTGCTCTAAATGATTCCATATTAGTAAATATCTTTGCTCGAAACAGTACTTGCTCTCCTTGCACAGACATTTTTTTAATATTAGTAAATATCTTTGCTCGAAACAGTAATTGCTCTTCTTGCACAGACATTTTTTTACATCCTCGTGTGTCTGAAATCGAGTGGCTGGCATCCTATTCGGATCTGTCTGCACCTATGGGCGTATGCGCATTTTAGATAACCACGGGCAGTTTGCGCGAAACACAAGCCCTTGGTGTCGACAAAAACCCGAGGGAACATGGAGAGGCGTGTCGCAAGCTAATAGCCGAACTAGACGTCATGGCGTAACAATGGGTACGGCACCAGTTAAGGATTTATCATCGGAGTGCAGACGCCAACTGTCGACCACTTTAAGTATTAGCCTAAAGTACCTCCTCCAGCATTGCTCTATACAATTGTGGCCGGGAACCACCCGTTATTATACTGTCAATATGATAACCAGTAACTCGGTTGTATTTTGTTAACTCTGAGATTAATGGTGTTGTCATCGTTAGGGTGACATTGTTGGGCGGTTACCAGTTAGCAAATGAGAGAAGCTATTAATCATTATGAAATGTGACCTTTTTAAACTCAAAAGATTAACACGATTGCTTACAGCATATGTTGAAATTGAGCGCGCTATACCGACTAGCTGTAAGAATCAGGTGTTTGGCACCATGTTGTTATGAAAAAATGTGTTCAGGTTACTTTTTCGGTTATATAAATCACTCAGCAAAACCTATGGGTCTCCTTGATGACGCTAACTCCAAAAAGAGGTTCCGCTGGTATGGACTGGTTGTTACGTCTAAAATCTTCTTTCTCCCCACTTATAATTAGTAGTATACAACTAGTCATTTACAAGTTGGTCAGGAAATCAGTTTTCCAACTCTGCAGGGGTTCACTCATATGTATCGTATACCAAAGCATTTCACGTGTTCTCATTTAGCTTGAGATAATGACCGGACTTTAGTTTGCCCATAATCCATGCGTAGCTCAACTGAAACCAACTACAGCTCGTTACAGAAACGTGAACCGCTATTCTGACCTGTTCAGCTTCGTGCTCTCTTATTTACTCATTATACTGAGTGAAAATTTTCCAATATTCATCGTCTGAATGTACAACTCGAAGCAAAAAGTGGCACTTTGTAATTTAAGAATACGAGGAACGCAACCGCTTTGGACATAAAATGGCATTGCCGAGTGTTTATGAAGATAGCATATATGCCCGCGAGTTTCGTAAAGCACGATTCAGTTGGCTGGATTCAAATACCTTCAGGTTTGTTGTGATCTTCCCCGTCTACCGTGTTGGTGAAAGAAAGATATCAGAAAAATTCACCCGTCGATTAGGTGGGCGTCAAAATAATTGGTCGTTGATCACGTAGCAGTTGGCCCGTGCACCCAATTTAGCAGCGGGTTTGCAGACTTTTCCTTATCGTATGAGGAAACATTTTCAGGACACGGTTTTGTGGGCCCAGTGCCCAGTCGCCCACGGAAGATGTATGTTGATGGAATGTTTGCAAGCCAGTTGCCAGCTGGGCAAACAGATCAACAGCCATCGGATCAACAGCCAATAAACACGCTTTATCTATAAGTGTTTCTTTACGTTACTTGAGGTAGGAAAGCCATTAAAAAACAATCTGGTTGAAGTCCACTTAGACGCTCGAAGTGATTAGAACTGGCATAACACCACAACATAACAGCAAATAAAACTGATGTGTACGTTCCGATACTGGATTACAGTGCTCTTGTCCGTTGTCATGGGTAGATAAAAGTGTAGAATATTTAGGCAACACAACGAAATAGTCTACTCATGCGAGGACGTAGGACTGGCCAGTAAAAGTGCTTGGGGTGAAATACTAAACTTTCAGAGCTGTAAAAATCCTTGTAGCCACGTAATTTAGCTGATAGTTGCTTGAAATTTGTCTGTCAGAGGAAACACTACTGAAACAGTCACAACAGCGACAAATATTAATAAACTTTCCAATAAATCTGGCTCTGCAGCTCTGTAGTTCTTGTCTTACATGATTTTACGTCAATACGTCCTGGAGTAAAGATTTGTTTTTTTAATAAACCTGTTTCCAGGTAAAAAGGAAGGTTTGGTTTATTTTGGGCAACATGAGTAATATCTTGTTTCTGGGTGGTGTATTAAATACTAAAATGTCACATTCCAACCCATCATTGGTTGACACCAACACATTGCTCAATCGGTCAAAAACAGTGATATCAATAAACGGGGACACTAATCCCTTGATACTCATCCCTTGATCCCTTGATACGAAATTTGTGGAAAGCTCAAGGGGCATGATGAATTTGTCATCAGATCCCGGGAAGCCCAGTCACGCTAGCGACTTCGCCCTTATTGTGACTCAGCAGTTGAGCGCAGAGGGGTCGAACAAGCGACACTTTGTTAGCCGTTTCCAGCGGTTGTCTCGGAACCACCCACCCACCGGCCAACCAGTTTGTTCAGTTGATTTACTTGATTTTACGTGTAGGTGATATGCCAGTCGGCCGAGCCATTCGAATCCGACCTTCCTGTTAAAATGTAATAATATCACTCGGTTTGTACCTTGTTAACCTTCTCTATCTGATGCCCAAATCACCCTCCGTATAAGTGTAAAAGTATCTGTTTACTAAGCATGCTACGGACTACGTGAGAACGGATTTAACTTCTAAGCTGAAGACAACCAATAATGAAAATTTGGGTGTTGTAAGTGGCATAAACTCACCCAGACATGAAGTCACATGGTAAGTGAAATTGAAGCGGCTTCGTGGTTTTTGTCTGCGCCGTTGTTTACGAACTACGTTCTGCTTCTTGATTAAAAACTTGGAATAAAAATGGTGCGAATAAATCGTAAGAATTTAGGGGATTTGGTTACCGTAGGTGCAATCTGATTTTGGTTGAAATTTTAATTTATTTTCAAAGCTTTCATGTCTCGCACATTCGCTTGTAAATGTCACAGTGAACAATGTTGATTGCCTCGATTCAGTAGGGAACTGAGCAACTTCATCATGTCTGGTTTTTATTCTGCAATTAAAGTCGATTTGCGCCTGGAAATTTTGAAGATTCTTATACAACGACCTCTTGTCTATAAAAATCCTAAACGGTGCGTATTTTACTGATGTATATGGAAGTTGAAGCATACGATTTTGACTTGCGTGGTCGAGCAGATGGGATCATGGATTACCATTTCGACGACACATTGAAACCCCTGAAAGGTATGCTAAAAATAGCTTCCGATCAATTTCTGGATCACCTGTCAGTATGCAACTTCATAAACCTTCCCTTAAAACTAACGTTTATGCGTGTTCTTTACTAACAGCGTTTCGAAATTCCATTTAAAAGTGGTATAAAGCAACCCACTCCTGATCGTATAGGACTACTACTGCCTGCTTTATCTCTTCGATTACTCAAACAGAGACCCATCTAACCACTAGGTCGTTTCTGATCGTATAGGACTACTACTGCCTGCTTCATCTCTTCGATTACTCAAATAGAGACCCATCTAACCACTAGGTCGTTGTCCTTTCTAATTGTTTATCAGCCTATTACTTGACTTTTTCAGTCTCGACCAAAATGGTTGCTTGCTTAACTCTATACGGAATTTTGTATGCTTCCATCACTGACAAATTGACTAGGATGCTACAAAACTCCAGTAATGTTAACGTGTGTGTCTTAGTTTAAATTCTGGTGGACGCCTGATAAGAGCGAATGTGTGAGATATTAAGGTTGGTAAAGTGGTTTGAATGAAGGCAATATATGGTAGGATGCATGTTGCAATACGCTTATGACGAAAGACTGTAACTTGTTGCTATCTGGATACACCCAAGCTCGGTAAAAGGAGAATGAGAAACAGCGGGTTTGTGCAGTTAATTGACTCTCTTAGGAAGCTTCTGTTACTAGACCATCCAGTTTTTTCTAGACGCATACCCAAATCATTTCAAATTGTATATCCGTGTACAAACTTAAATTACTCTGAGCTTTGAAGCGAATTAATTTTGACGTTCTGCGAATTCAACACAATGATATTCGTTTCCCGGTACCTCAACATCAAAACAAGAATCAGAACACCATTTTGGTGGACGACAGCACATTTGCTTGATAGATGGTTTGATTACCGGAAGTGAACCATTATAAGCGCATTTCAAGCTGGTCACATTTCCGCCACCCGGATTGTTTGTACATTCGGTGAACAGCTTTAGAAAGCAGCACGCAATTTGGTCAGTTCATAGCCTGGTGGACGATATCTGGTTCACTGCTTCCCAATTGTTTTCAGTTCCTCCAAACGACCATGTTCAAAAATGTCTTTCTTCCCCCTGAGGACATCCGAAATTGGCATAGTGGTATCCGAGTGGCACATATAGTAGTAATACACACAATACACAATACACAATACACACATAGTAGTAATTGTAAACGTTTGGCATAGTGGTATCCGAGTGGCACATATTAGTAGTAATTGTAAACGCAGAAACTTTCCATTTATGATTCTTACAAACAGACAGTTTTATGTGTTCTTATTTGCGACAAATTTACTTTTAACTGGAATACTCCTACAAATTGAGCTAAAACAGGAACATGCTTAAAAAATCCTTTTCAATGTTTCATCATCTGCCCCCAGTTACAAATGAACTATTTTTATCTTAGTCTTTTTTCTACAATTCCTGTGCATATTTTTGTTGTTCTGCTCAAAGGACACCGCACCAGAGTTCTTTTCATCCGAACAGGAATCTGGCTTCGTAAGTGAACATGTTGACTAGGCCAGGCTTCCTGCACACAGTGTGTCTCACAGTCCCATCTGCGCGACGAGTGAGCAGAATAGCTATTTAATTATTTATAGCAATCAGAGAATGAGGAAGGTAATGCTCTAGTCAGAGTCCACTTGGAGAGAGACAAGTTCTCTGGAAGGGCCATCACAGCCGTTTTTCTCACCCATTAACTTGCTTCCATCTCAGGAAGGGACACTAGGAAGAGAAGAAAACCCTTTGTCCTCACGATTTGACCCCTTTGATTAAATTTGTTACCGCTCTTCCTGAATCATTGGATAATAAAACTAAGGGTCGAGAACGTACGGTTTTGACAGCGTTTTACAGGATAAATATTGCCAGTAAATATAACGTAAGATCATAAAGGCGAAGAGAGTTTTATTATCGGTTTAAAGTAGGAGCTTTATCCAGTTACTTTGTTGGAAAATGTGACTGGTGGGCGGCAACACATCGCCGACGGACCCTAACAAAAAATTACCAGTAGCAATAGTACTTCAATAATAAATAAGAGTAAGATTGGAGTTGGTAGGTATTTATGATCTATAATCAACCATTTAGGAAAGGTAAGTGGTATCGGTTGTACTCAACACGTGTGATTCAACCGCGACTCCACGGACTGCCAAAAATCCACAAGGCAGATATCCCGATGGCCTTGGCCGGATATCATTGTCCACCGAAAGTTTTTGGCGTTGTGCTGACAATACCCCTGTTCTAATCAAAAGAGATGACGTGAGCAGCTTCCGCGAATATCTCAATAGTTTAAATCCACACATCAAGTTTAGCATGGAGATAGAGTCCACCTCGGACACAATACCCTTCCTGGACTGTATAACACATAAGAGTGGTGAAGAATTAAAAACTACTGTCTATCAGAAACCAACAGAAAAAGGAACCTTCTTAAACCACCCAGCAGCACACCCAAAGTCCGTGTACGCCCGTATTGTCTCATCAGTGTTCAGTCGGGTTAGAGCCTTGTAAACAGAATAGAGCGACTGAATAGTAGCTCAAATCGAGATTGCCAACAAACTTCAAGAAACAGGATACTTGGTGAGTTTCATTAGGCGACAGTTAAGATGCACATAGGCTCCGGTATCAAGACCCAGTAAGGAATGGATGGGACAGCAGTCATTCCACATAAAGCAGGAACATCGGAGGTTATTCAAAAACTTAGCCAACATTCCAGTAGCTTTCCAGAATGGAAAAAGCTAGGCTTATTTTTGGTACCATTGAAAGATCCCCTCCGTGTTGAAAGGACTAGGGACTGTGCGTATGAAATTGCCTGTAATGATAGCACTAACGTTTACATAGGACAAACTGCCAGAGAATTGCACACCAGAACTGGTGAGCATAAAAGGAGGACAAACATACCAAGGAACACAGAAGAATACCAAACTCTGGTCAAAGAGTCATCGATGGCGGTACATGCCTTGGACACAGGATATAGAATGGATCTGTGAAAATGTGGAAGTTTTAAGGCGGGGACTGCGATTCCCACTACAGCGGCTGATAGCCGAGGCGATGGAAATTAACAAGCATCACAGCGTGAACAGAATTGAGGTTGTGAAACTGGCGGGAGTACGAAAAGCAGTCTTAGATAAGCCGAGTTGACACGTGACTGTGTATGGTTTTTAATGCACATAGAATCCGCAGCAAAAACACCGGGGTGGAAATCCCAACCCAACCAAAGTTCACAAAATCCCTCTTCCTTACACGACTATCGTAGCTCTAGCTCATCCACACAGACGGACGGATAGTGCAAGCGACGTTCAAGAGGGATCATCACGTGGACCAAACCGGAAGAAACAGACCCTAGGCTGGATCCAAATCCATGTAGGTTTCCCCATTGGCCTAACACTTGGTGATCCAAACTAACACGATTCCGTCGGCCAACACCTGACAGAGAGTTAACTTGACTTAGCTGATTGGTTCTCGTTACACCCTAAATCTCAACCAAACTCGTAATCTAATCACTTTCCCCAACGAAGGATTTGTGTCACAAGCGAAACGTTGCCCAGAAATAAATCTACCGATTGTTACCAAACTTTTCCAAAAACGATGACTACCCAATCAGTTCCAGGCGTTTTTCAACTGATTGAATAATCCTTGATTCACCTAAAGCCTGTTTCAATCCAGTACATGAGTTGGAAGTGAAAATATGACGTTCATCAATTTAAACGGAAAGATCTATTAAACCAAGCTTCGTAATCGAATGTCAACCAATGTAGAGGAAGTGTGTGATGATTTTATTATGGCAGAGGTAACCAAATGTGCGCTTAGATACAAAACAAACCCATTTATGTTACTTTATAATAGCCTTCGCTGGAACCATGACACACGAGGTCGCCGGTTTGCCGACATGTTACTAGTGAGTCAGAAAACCCTGCACATGTTTTTGCGACACTTTTAGGATCAGTCGGTCCGAAATGGACTCACAAAATAATTACATCAAAACTACGGGCTCTAGTCTGCTTTTTAGGAGGAACGGTGACACGTTTATGTCATTAAGTTAGTGTTTTACCGAAACATACCAATTTCCTTGTTTGTTCCTTTTCAAGTCACCCTTTCGCTGTAGTGACCGCCCCCGTAGGAGTAAATGCTCGTACGTGAGTGCCTGATCGAAAGCGCTGTGTGTGTGTGGTGCACACTAAATATTGATTTTCGCTCATAACCTCGCGTCCTGAAGTAACGTTGAGACCCAAAGTTAGCGCAGACTCCCTTTACCTGCCCACGTAGCGATTCTGTCGCATGCAAAGATGATGCCGAGCATAGACTGGTTTTTCTGTGGGTGTTTTGCGAGACTTGCATGTCTCCTCTTAGTGTAAATATGTGTACGCACCAGACGTCTCGGATTCCCAGTCTTACTTAGGTGGTTGAAATCATTGTGTAACTTCATTTGACTGGTGATTACTCACCCTATTCTGATCACGAGACCTTTTGAAATAGATTTTTCTCTCTCGTTGTACTAGAAAAGCACAATTGTATAGTTTTAAAAACGGTAAACGTGGGTTTCCTGAACATTGTTTTAAAGCTTTGTCAATGATGATTTTGCAGTACTGTTTGACAGTGAGACCAGGGGGTGTACAATCGTGCATTATGGCAAATTTGAGATATTAATTAAAACGCCTTTACACAAAACGAACATTTGTTTCCGTCTCTAGATGGACAAGTTTATTTAGAGTTCCCTTAACATCCAATGATACTACCTCGTCAGCTTTGGCCAGACATCAATGTGAGAGGTGATGTGGTGTCTTCAAACATATAGCTTACGTAATAAGTGTGTAGCATCACAAACTGACTTTACCGCAAATTTAGCGAAGGAATCATGGCGTCACAACATTATGTGTGTAAGACTGAGTAAAGTGTGTGAATTACTAACTTGCCATGCAAATCATGATAGATGAATTGAGCGTTGTCCGCGAATTTCCAGGCAAGAGACTTGGTATGGAGATGTTTATTACTCCCCCCAAATAGACAAGAAGAAGGAATAGCCTCTTCCGAAGACCAGTAAGAATGGAAACATGGCGGTGCATTAGCGAAATACACTCATTTGTAAACAAATTTGGTTTCTGCGAGAGGCTAGCCTGGAACTTAGATGAATCTCTCGTTTGTGATGTCTCCAGGCAAGTGAATGCGCCGCACCAGGCCGCCTCATGGCTTTTCTTAATACCGTCCAAATAAGGGAGCTTCTCACTGCCGCCAAAATGCGCAAACAAATGCATCCATCAATTCCACCAAACATGTTATCAAATATGCCACGAGATATTGTGATAACACCCCCTTTGTTGTCCAAGGTGATGGAGTCACACAATAATTGACAGACAGTTAGACCCTCCAAAGGTGCTGAATAATGCTCCAGTTTACGAGTGAGCATTAGTTCCGTTTGTGATGTAATAAAACTTCGTTATCAACACAGGGCATCTTTGAAAATAATGGTGTTGTGCGTGTACATCGCGATACGGTTGGAAAGCTACCAAGGGCATTGTTTCACATTCCAACTCCGAACTGATGTGCACAATCCTGCAGGGTGTGCAGCTGCACCCAAATATACCGAGCAATAAGTAGCATTATGTGGCAGCAAAGAAAGCCATTTTTAATAGGATTCTTCTTTCCATCTATTTCATACGTTGAAGTCAAACTTTACTGAGCACGTATGACGGGGTAATCCACCCGTAGTTCAGAAACACTTGGGGGATGAAGTCTGTTGATAGGTGAAGTCGATCGGCAAAGGAATACGCAAAATGCCGAGAGAATAATCAAAACCGGAGACACTGCATAGTGCATCCACTGTTTGAATAAAACTACTGAACGTAAATACTCCAGGTATTTATGGGACAAGATCATTGATACATTGCCCGACGAGTTCTCAAACACTCTCCCGAAAAAGTTAATCATTCAACTAGCCTGAAATAATCTGCTCCAGTGAATGAAATTTCGATAAATAATATCGGGACCCTACAGGAAAGTTATAAAAAAGAAAGCAGTGGCAATATTGATCGAAATTTGCGAACCCGTGGAAGCCGTTCTTAAAATATTTTGCCTTGGTTTCCTCAGACGTTCTCACTCAAAGATTCAACTCGGGGTGTATTAGAAGCTTTTTGCAACCGTGGAAAAGATAGTTTTTCTGAAGCAATAAGTGGGAGTGCAAATTTTATTTAAATCTTAAAGGTTTTCCCCATCCCAATAGGTTTCTGGAATGGAATGTGGATGCAGTGTAAGATACTAAGATACCAAGATACTACTGAAACATACAAGTAATATTGCTTGGCATTCTTAACCTCCCAGCTTACCTTATTGCTATTCCTTGACCACAGGCACAATAGGACTGATGCCAGGAAAAAAATCGCGGTTATTGCTATTCCTTGACCACAGGCACAATATGACTGATGCCAGGAAAAAATCGCGGCATCTAACGATAACATTCTTATTTGTATGCTTGTGAGCGCGTGCAGCCCGTATACGCAATAGACTGTATATATTTTGATGCAGCGCGTCTTAGGTGTGAAGTTCCAATAAGATAGCCAATGTCTAGCTACATTCGAGTGGATGTTATCCCGCTGTACCTGATTATTGGATGTTTCTGTGAGCAATCTTGAATTTCGTTTATTTATTCAGCACAGTAAATTCATGTAATCTCAGCCTTGGTGTGAAACAGTGCTACCATAAATTGCCTTTCCAGGTTTCTGATATCATGACATCAAATACAAATAGGCGTTTTGGAAAATGCTAAACATGAAAGCAAGCACACAATGTCGACCAGATATAAAATCGATCTGAAGATGGTAATCAGCAATGATCAAATTCCCCTGAATTGCAAAGCAGAATCGCGGCAGTACCAAAACCGATCCAGCCATGGCGAAAGGGATTAGTCTTAACAAAAGCAACCAGTAGTATTGAAGAAAACAGGTAAAAATATTTGGATTTAATTGACTCACTTTGACACAGTTTAACTCCAGGCATTTGACACCCTGCGTTGGATGGCGTAATTCAAGCACTCATATTCTCATCAAAACTACAGTAGCAAAAGAAACTTTCTATTTGGGGACCAGCAGTGTCATTCACACATTCATATGTTTGCCGTGCTGAAGATTAGAAGAATCAAGTTCAGGGCACATGAATTCGTACTTGCTAATCACAAAACAAGGCTTTTCAGGAATGGCCACACTCCGTCAGTAAAGTTGTAGCTACCGTTCTCTCACCTTCACCATATCCAATGCAAGACGTTTGGTTATAACCATATTCGGACCCTGTTTGCCAAAATTTTGAAGTACATGATGCGAGTAGGTAACCGAACAAAATGACAGGAAAATATGTCCGGGGAAATAATTCTTCCAGACTGCTTGGTCGTCTACTAATATGACCATCTCGGAAATGCGAATCTCTTTTCCTATAACTTATCAAAGTTCGCAAACTAACCAGACAGGAATTTTTCGAAAACCTTTTTTTCTATCCTCACTTCCGAAATCAGAAAAAACGAACTTACTCTGCGTCCGCTATCCTTACACCGCTTATTGCGAATGGAGAGGGTTGATAGCTGTCAGTGTTGGATACAATACTAAGTATCGGTAGTGCTCATGCACCGCAGCACAGCGCACTGGCATCATGTGATTTGCTATCAGGGTCAACGAGGCCGAATTCTACTGTTTAGGACCGCAGTAATATGTTTGTTTCCTCCTTTTTTTAGTACGAAACGTTTTAGATCGGAGTGTTTTATTCAAAGTTTCATATGGATTCTGAACTGTCGTGATAAAAATCCGGAATTTTCTGTCAACTCAGTTTGTTTAGTGGCTTAGGCCTTCACGGTCATTATCGAACTCACCCCTGGGAAATCTTGGCAAGGCATTGAGGATTCCGAAATACCGTGGAGATGCATTCAGAATAGCGGTACACCTTGTTATGAAAATGGCATATGCAACTCTATTGGTTTTGTAAGAGAAATTGAGCTTAAATGGTTGGAACTTTGGAGCAAACATACTATTATGCCTGAATTCGGTAACGTCTTACACCCCTTTCCGAATATTTACTTGGTAATTACGGGAGCCTGAAATGGGTCGCAGCCAAACCTTTCACTTTTTCTGGGATTCAATTGAGTTTTTCGTGAACAGGAACTTGATTTTCAAATGAACGTTTCCTCCACTTATGCTCATTTTGGTGTTCAAGCATAATACAAAATGTGGTGAACGCTGTAGTTGGTCGTCGAAATTTTTTAAGAAACGTTCTATGCAACACTGTGTCAAGGAAATACTATGCATTTATTTTTACCCAAGGGACCCAACAGATCTTTGTTAGTTGCGTCAGCTGACTATGGTATTACGCTAGCCAAACGTTCACTAGTGCAACCATCTAAATGAAGATAGAAAACTTGTGTGGTTGGGTTCTTCGGAATCCGACGAAAACCCCTATCAAACACCGTAGTCTGCTTCATCCTCTTGGTATACCATGCAGAACCGAACTGTTTAAGACTTGAGCCACGAGACACTAGTATCAACCCCCCGATGCAGTGAGTTGACAGACCAGAATGGCGTAATACGTATTATATAGGTAGTTCATTTTGTGACTTCATTATTTCTTTGTTGCTGTTCGGTGAGGGTGATTGAAATGCTTGTTGTTAGACGTAATACACTACTCATAAGGTTGCTGAAAATTCTTCGGCAACCCACGACCGGTTTCGCCCTTCTTGGGGCTCATCAGGCAGGCGCAGTCCTCGAGTTTCCGTCAACCTTATGTTCTACTTTTTAGGTTGCAATCTTGCTGGCGTAATGAATGCCCGTTTGTGCTCACGGCTTCAGTTTTCGTGCCACGTTTTTTCCTCTGCTCTGTTGTATACACGCCTGGACTTGGTTAGTTTCGCATCCCATTTCAAATTTAATGTCTTGTTTCCAGTTCATTGTCCGGGAATATGGAACACTGCTTCCAGCTAACAAGTCTTCAACACACAAGAAGATGAACAAGCGATAGTGTGACAGGATTATTTCCGCGAGCATCTTTTTCCGTCATTCTGTTCGGCTGCTTGTACTCATCATGCGATTGAAAATTTTGGCAGCCGGAGCGATATGCACCGGATGTAGTGGAGGTATGCGAATGGACATTACAGCCCGGCAGACAGCCTGTGGCTATTCCTGAGAAGTCTTTTTCATTAGTGCCGTGTGCGAATCCATGTACCCTTGATTTACTACTTATCAATACTGGCGTTATTATGGCGGTGATATATTAATATGCTTGATTGAATAAAAGTCATCAAAGTGACTGAACCAGGACATTTCCTGAATACGGCATAGTTTTCGTTCCATCAAACAGGAAGTTACATGTGCTATATATTATGCAAAACTAAATTCCTGTTGCTGGGGCATCCCCGAATTTTTCAGGTCCATTGCCCTTTGCCAGACGGCGGAAACACCACAAACTTCTGTCCCTTTTCTGGACATGCTCTCAAATTCGTTGTGGGACCCCAGTAAACTTGTCTACCCTTAACTTTTGTCATGCCCTCCAACGCCGTTTACTAAGCCTAACTAGACAGAACTGTTGTCGCGTAGCACACTACTCATAAAGCTGCTGGAAACTCTTTTGCATCCCACAACCGAGTTCACTCCTCTTGGGGCTAATCAGGCTTACGCCATCCCCGAGTTTCCATTTACCTTATGCTTTACTTGGAATGATTTCCACTGATTTCGACAAATACTATCATTTGCATACCAATTTGGTGATTTAACTTAATTCAGCTGAATTTCTCGTTCATGATGGTCAACCTTAAGTGGCTGTCATACCCAGCCCGACAACTTGCGTGTTCTTGCAATTTTTTGGCCACACTGAACGACAGTTGATTCTGTAGGTAGTGCTCCAGTGTGACGCTCCACTAACCCACCACAAGATCTTCGCAGACAGTTTTGCCACCACTACAGTGAAACCGCCAGATAAAACAAACTATTTAGTCTCTGCACAAACCAACCTACGTGTAACAAATCAATAAGGAACATTCACCCAGCAGCCTCGAGACCAATTGTCCCAAAGTTAGCAATGATTTTCAAACCACATAGAAATGCTAAAAATAGATTCCTAAATGAAAACGAATTACAGTATCTGCAGAGTCGAAAATCTGTCATGAAGATTTTTTGAATCGGACATTTCTAGCGAACCAATTGAAAACACGATATGAACAATTTAGTGTCATCCGTGTATCTGCTGCTTCTAAGACCTCTCCACTGTTGTCAGTCGTCAGGTAAAAACAAAAGAGAAGTGGAAGATAAATGACATTTTTCGCTTCAGGAATTTGTGTAGCATCCTGAGTAGTACATTCTCTGGTTACACATATTATAGTTTGCAAAACCGCACGTGGGCCGTTCACCATTAGTATGCAAATTAAGTTGTAGTCAGTGGTTTAACTTGTCCATTTTACTGAAGGCCTGCGACTCTGTGATGTCCGGCAACTTGTAGTTTGAAATCACGGTTACTGAAACGTGCCAAAACACGTTCATTATCCGCCTGAAATGACCTTTCCTACACAAGATCATGTGCAGTCTCTGGTTGCTTCACTGCACCTTTTCATTTGAGTCTATCTATATGCAGTATAAGAAACGCATCTGTCAGCTTAACTGGGAACTACAATTGTGTCTGCTGCTCCTCTGGGGAATAAAACAAGCTGCACCCGAAAGACTAATCACATCTGTTTGCTCGGCCGCTGATAAAGTTCGATGAAGATGAAGCGCCAGTCTATCGTCTTCCTAAAATCTCCAGCTCTTTGGCTTTCCTATGGTGAGCATCCGTCCACGGAAACGTGCGTAAGATAAGTGGATGGTGCACTCAACGAACATCGGCTAAGTTCAACAGCAAACTTTATAGTCTCAAAAATTGTCTTTCACACTTCGTAGTGTAGGCGGATACAGCCTGTTTTACAGTATACTTGTTCAGTATCTCGTAGTGAATGGTACAAGTGATGCAACCTGGAAGAGAATATCATCAAATTGGGTGAGAGTTAAGCCATGGAGCCCGTAGTTTGAAATTACTCGTCGTCTAGTTTCAGGTCGTTACAGAAAACCTCCACTGAATCTAACAAACAAACGTGCCGGAAAAACTCAGAAGCAAATTTCATGCATATACCATCAGTAGACATGCTAAATGCATTTTTTGACAAATTTCGTGATGTTAGGGAACACAGTACAGTCGAATTTCACCACAGTAATGTGCTATCTATGCCATAACTGTGACACATTTTGCGCTCTTTGACCACAGTCTATGCTCCAGTTATGAAATAAATGTGTCCTAAAGTTTTGGGTCTTTTGTTTTTTGTTCATTCATTCCAGAAACAACAATCTCTTATCAATGTATCTTGCGTTTTGTCACCACACCAAGTAGTGATCATATCTAATTTGACACCATGGTTTACCGTCATCTGGCGTTTGTTTGCGGCTTTACATGTCTAACTGCATCTTTACCGTCATCTGGCGTTTGTTTGCGGCTGTACATGTCTTACTGCATTAAGACTAAAGTATATCAGCCTGAGCGTCAAATATTTTCATTGCTGACCTCTCAGTTCAGTAAATTTTTTAATTAGCTCTTACAGAGACAAATAAAATCCACCGCTATCAGACTACTGAGTACAACTCTGTGTGTGCAGAGTTGACTGAATGAATCAACCCAAATGAACTGGCTATTCGTCAACCAAACAAAAATAAACCCCAATCTGTAACCTGACCGTGATTCACTCGTTTTGCTGATTTTGCATTCTTGCATTCTGTTTTTTGTCGATTCGGTTTCACTTATAAGGACCACTTGAGATATGTCAGAAACTGCGTATTCCAAATAAAATTGGCATATTCAACACAATAAAACAAAACCATATATGCCTTCTGAAGATCTTATGGTCCGCTGTTGGCTATGTCTTTTGAAATCAGTTTTTAATAGTGTTGGGTGTTCTAATTGCATCCTTATTACTCATCCGTCGCTCACAACCCAAGCTACTTATGTGGATAAGTAGTTTAGTTGTCACTGATTACAATTTCAGGTGAATCACAACCTTCCATCCTAAGTCAGGTGACACGTGCTGAAACTGAAATTCATGGCTTTCGTTCGTCTGTACACTGCTTTGGGAGAAAAGGAACTTCATCAGCCTTTTTCAGTCACAATTTGCCCTGATAAAATTGAAGACTACCTGAAGATTGTCTGGAGCTACGTGTGCTCTTCGAACAGCTAATGGTAGGCAAAACAGGAAGCCGTATTGACTGTCACTAGTGGTTGCAGTTACAATTAAGTCAAGACACAACAAATGTAGCTACCGCCCACTTGACTAGTTTTACATCTATAAGCTTACTAAACAAACTAATTTGAAGCACAAGCCTTTAAAGTTCAAAGCAATTACTTTCAGCGCAAAATTCATATGATTAATCGACGCATCTTGTAAAACTGGCATTTTGTTGAAGCATCAGGTTCGGTTTTCCAGGCATTTGGAGACAAGAAACAGTGGAAAAACATTGCACCACTATTTAACGCGACAAGACAGGCAGCCAATTACTGCGCAGCAATATTAACGTATCAGGGACCTAAGCCTCTTTGTTGGCACAGGTTTGGAAATGGAGCTCTCGACAAGAAAAAACTAGAGGGCGATGTCAATCAGACCACAGGGTAAAAAATTCAATTGTGCTGCTGTCCGCATAGGCCTTGACTCTGCTGAGTTTGACTTCACTGACCACTGCTTATACTGAATGAATTACATCCTGTTTAAGATAATGCATTTAACGGATAGTAAGCAACTTGGAAAGAGGTATCTTTTGAGAGTTATGCAGTTAGAAACACCGGCTAGACTATCCAGTGGGTTGACAAGACAGACTCTAACCTGATATGTGGTCAGATCAGGGGATGGCCACCAACGTGCACATGGACGCATGCCCAAAAGGCCAGCCGTAAAAGATTCTTGGTCTTCTGATTAGGTTGCATCCTCAGAGTATCAGTAAACTGGCCACCGTACCGCTCGCTTCCGGAGTGAGTCTCCACATAAAGTGATTTTGGATCCTTGATGCTGATACGCCCAGGGCCCAATCCACCGGTACCAAAACAGATGAAGGTGATTATTGCTGCAAAGTTCATAAACTGTCATTTAACCTGGGTCTGAAGTGAACTGAATTCACATCTCCAGTAGCATATGTAGTGGGACTACCGAGAGTTCATTCGAGGAGATCCAGTAGAACAACCCAGCAGACAAGAGTAGCGGTTACAGTCTTCGTAGCTCGTGGCGAATATTTCCGAAATACAAAACTGTGCTTACGTGACTCTATACTTATCCCGCGTATATGCCAAAGTTTTCAAATGAAGGTATATGAGCTAAAAATGTCATACCAATTTCATGGAAATAAAACGGTTCGGGGAATAAAAGCCACACCTCAGCCATTTTTCCCATGCATTATACAGCTTGTTTCATGTCACTGTGATCTTGAGGGTGTTCTACTATTTTCAATTTAGAGGACTTTTAAAGGGTGTTCTACTATTTTCAATTTAGAGGACGTTTTACCTCAGTAATTAGAAGTCTGAGTAATTGCCGGTTTTCTTGGATATACATCCACATCCCTCTTGTTTGAACAGCCTACTCCTTGTCTAAACGTGGTTGTTTTCATCAGTTCATTCGAAACACAGCTAATCTGCATTGCGTGTTCGCTCCATGTCGGGGAGCATCCTACCACCGAATAAGTTTGATAATGCGGTGGGAAGCAGTGCTATACCAAGTGTCACGAGTGGCCTGGCTTGTCACTATTTTATCTCTGCAACTTATACCCATGGGACGATTACTCCGGGCAACCACAGTAGACAGTGTTTGGATTGCCTCAACCAAAGAGCGTCTATTGGGCTTTTATTATACCAGCGGTAAATATTTCATAGATTATCTCCCTACATCACCCTATCCTTAGAGCACCCCATGGGCGCAAGCTGATCTCAAATTTTTCAGCTGACGCAATCCGCCTCTCTTAAAAGAGTGTGATCGAGTTCACTCGGAATGCATCTACATGATTAAATGATAGCATACTAGTATGTCAGACCACCTGATGAGAGACGCAGATAGTAGACCATGTGGTGCGTTTGTTATCAGCAAACAGTTCTACAGGGTTCTGCCAGCAGCTACAATAGGACGACAGCTGTTCAGTGGAGGTACACACGAAAAAGTCGGAGGCTTGTATATTCGGAGCAGAAAATGCTTGATACTACATATAGATTTAGGTGTCACTTCTCGGTGCATTTAGTTTTTTTCGTAATAAACGAAAGTGTCCCATAGTCGATAACGACAAGAAGAGAGTATTTAGAAAACTCCCGTAAACATCATCGACGTACTCCGACATGAGATAGTGAGTCAGCTAGTCGATATGATACATAACCAGGTGCCCGCTTCGTCACCCACATTGTTCAACCGAAAGCTTTCGCCTCTCCGCGCACATCTACTGCATACTTAAATGGTATCGCGCCATTCTAAGTCCGTCCATTCTAAGTCACAATGGTTAAATCTCACCATAGCTGAGGAAAACTAGTTTGAAGGCAGACAGTAAAAATGAGCTCAGTCGCCTGTCTAGAATCAGAATTTACGTCAGACATCGTTTGGAGTTTAGGCTGCGCATTTCAATAATGAAATATTGTTGATCCAGCTTCTGTTCACTTAATTAAAATTAATCAGTTTATCCACTTGGTTTAGAATCACACACTAAGAACACCTGAAATGGTTCGTTCCCGTTAGTCAGTCAAATCACCCAAACCAAGACTGATCCTCATTGAAGATGTTTCTCAAGCATACCCATGCACGTCGTGAAAGTGAGAAGTCCCGATGTTCTGAGGAACGGTTCCGACGATTTCACTGAAATCAAATTATCGAATGAATTGATTATAAATTCTCCACGGTATTTCAGTAGCTGGACGTGCAAATCGAGGTGTACGCTTATTCCTGGAGCTGATGTTAGTTATTCTGGAGTTTTTCATACTTTCAGGTCAGCGGTGAATAAGTAGCCGACACAAAATTGTAAAGGGCTATTTTCTTGTTACTAAAACATTTTCGAAAGTTACTGACTAAATAGAGTACCTTCTGAAGACATTGCTGGGCCTCAAAAATCCACTTTTGCACGTTGTTGGGCACCCACAATTAGATAGAGCGCAAAACATTCCAGCTCATATAGTTGCGAAGGAAAGCAAGCATGCAGTAATTTCCGATATGAACGTTGTCGTAGATGGTGTTTGTGTTGTATTAGGATGCTTTGGTACACACGAACGCTAAGTTCTATGTTTTTAAATACTATGGTGAAACTTTACTGCTCTGGCTGTTTTAAACAATGAATTCATGTTTTCCCAACTTAGGGACGCAAGAGAACATGTGCGTTCACTTATGACTGCAGGGTACACACCTGGTAAGATCAAAGTTCGTACTCGCCGGGTCCGTGCTTCTTGCTCATAGTCGCCAAGTTCGCATTTGGCAGGGTGGCATTGTCTTGTAATCTATAGACAATAAGGCCATGATTAATGGGCAGTCTCATGTGGAATACACAAAAGTGTAGTTAGGTCTGGTAGTGCAAATGCCCTAACTACTTTCCAAAGCGGAAATATCCTAGTGGCTATAATAACATTTGGACTGAGTTATATCTCATTAACATTAGTTATATGTGGACGTACTTTTGCAGTTCGTATGGTTAGCCAACCATCAGCCTATTTACGGGTATTTTGTATGAGCGCCAGCGTTTGGCAATTTTCGACTGAGCCTTTACCATAGAGAGCAAAACATTGTACATATACTCCCGTATTGGGCGCAGTATTGTATTGCTCGCCCGATGAAGGAGCCGAGTTCTATCGTCTTAGGGCCAATAAACAAATAGAATCCGAAGATCTTTTTCTGGCATTATAACGTCAGCTTGTGTGTGAATCGTAGGAGATGCAATTATTTTGGGTTCTTTACTGAATTTTGATTTTCAGCCGCGCTCGCTGCGCCCTATTTCAGCCAGTCGACAGATCTAGAAGACCATTGGATTCTTAGAAAATCACCTTAAAATTTCTCGAACAACACAAGGAGCGAGAACAAAACTTCTACACAAAAACGAAAGAATTCTTGATATTTTCGCGTGACCCTAGGATCATTTGAAGCTACTACCACATCGATTGATCAGCGTGCACTTCGTTTTCATTTATGCCTTTCCCTGGGTCCTATTCACTTGCTCATTTCTTTGTTACTTTTTCCATGCTGCCGCCGATTATTATAAAGTAAAATCAATTACTATTATGTTTTCACTGCCAAATTTCCTTCCTTGTATAAACCTTAGATTAACTATCATGCGAAAATAGTGTGAGCACTGGTAAGTTGCTTGATTTCTTATGCAGAACGTTTTGTACTAGTCTCCTATCTTGTTGGGAAGTGCAAGTATCTGCGCAGCAACACGGTGTGGACATGTTTGCGCCACATTTTAATGATTCATTATCAGCCAGGCGATTCGCCATTCTCCTTAAGCCTGTTTTATGAAACCAACATAAGAACATCTTGGAAACAGGAATTCCCCACATTCTTTCGTACGGAGCTTCTACGAATGTCACCGTTACGAGAATATCGGGTGAACTACTCGCAAGCTACTCGAGGTATTTTAGTAGCTAGAAGGGGAAATCAATTTACTGCAGATTTTAGACGTAATATTTTCGATTTCAGTTCACTACCAGAGAGCTGCATCAAGGTATGTCATTATGGTGATCAATCTGACAGTGATTTTTAAGCCGCACTGAGTAAATATCGCACCAGATTTTGGGGATTTCCATATCTTTCCTTCGATTAACAGCGGCATCCAAATTAGTTTTGTTCGCTAGTATAATGAGTTAAAAGCTGCTTTCATTTTACTTATGCTTGTCCGAATTTCTAACTCCGTAAGCACATGGTTCGTATAACATCTTGGAATGACTGTTGATTATGCTCGGTCGTTAGCGATGAAATGCGTGTCATCAGGTCTGTAGAGATTGTATTTAAGCATCCTGGGCCGCACTCATTAGTTTGGCGTGTTTCCCACTAATTTCTGCGGGCGTCTACGTTTATTTCATCTTAAATGTTGGTAGTTAGATCTTGAGTGTGAACTTGTAACCTGACAAAAGGACCTGCTCACAATTTTGTTCGCCTGCTCGTCTGTTTTTCTTTCCGACGGTGCATATGCCTTTATAAATTATGCATGACAGGGTTGCTGTTAAATTGTGGGTCAGCATAACGTACATTATATATATATATATATATATAATATGACATACTAGCATTCAAAATCGCTTGAATGTGTGCGTAGATGTCATTAGCGTTCACGAGCGGTGAAAGCTGGCTGCAGAGACTCATGGGGCTAGGTGACCATGCTGCGTCAGATGTGCGACCTCTCGGTGGTAACACGAACGCCAATGTCGACGCAACTAACGGCCTAGATGCATTTGTTGATGGCATCTATTCTCACTCCGTTGGTTCTACAGAGTTGCACAAGTATGCCAGCGGTGAACTACACAGGAAAGCGTACTTCGCCTTTATCTTTATTCTTCTCCAATTATATATTTGTATTTTGAGCGCATTATCACAAGACCCTCAGTCCTGTGTGCATTACGGCCAGCACACGTAATGGGATGGCGTGTACCCCATCGTCCTTAGAACACAAGCACCTGTTTCTATACTTTCAAGGAGAGTATTTTTAGACACTTCCCAATGACCCCTGACTTCTTCAATGGACACTTCGTTCCTCATATTCAAGGGCTTCTCCCTGCGGTATAATTGTTCACCTGGCACTGCACACAGGAATCTGTGATGCTCCGTTGCTGGTAATATACTGTCGGTTTTCAATATTCAAATAGGCGTTGTACCTGGATGGCTCCAACCTTCAGCAGTAACATGAAAGAAGACTACAACTCCCTTGAGAGCAGTCGCTGAACTTGTGGGACTTTGACCATTCACAGTCGGTGTACCCTGGGGGTTTCCCAACGCCACCTGATATCCACGAAAACCTAAAGAACCCGATAGACAAACTGGTGATTATTCACAGCACATGCCTACTTAACACATCAAGAGCACAAGTATGATACAGTGATACAGCGCGATACAGTTGTGCAGGCTTCTGTGAAGTAGGCAAGAGGCCCAGTAAACTTGATTGCACTTGATGCGTGAAAAAAGAATCCACGTCGACAACGCAGGGTTTTTACTTTGCTTTTGAGTTGATCCAAAAACGGTCGCCCAATTTGCGCGAGGTCCAACAAGCAAGACCAACCAGTCAAACATATTTGTACTCGAATACATTGATATTATTGTTTTTAACTTCCGATTATGTGTGAGTAGCGTGCTTTGGAGTCAACTATTAGCTACTGGGCCTTTGGGTATTTAGTCCCCGAAGAGATACATTTTGAGATTCCCCTGGGCAGAACAAAGCCTGCCATAGACTAAACGTCATTTTACCATTACCTACCGGCCGACTTCCAAAGGAAATATAGCACGTTATATATATCACATGTAAAAATCCACAGAATTTTGGCGATCCCTCTTGTGTTTAGAATCCACTGCCCCACTCCATGGGAGAAGTCACCAACTAATCATTTGCTATCTTATTTAGAACTTTGTTCAGGCGGTTGCGCTTCGACGAACTGTATGGTTCGCTTATCTGTCAGTCTGCTTTTTCGCATTTGTGTATATTCTTCACGATGTGTTGCACCTTGCAGAGCTGTACATTATTATGAGTGAGTATTCTGCCTTTCCACCCGATGCCTTTAGGCTTACATCAGAGTGCCAATATTGCACCAGCAACCCCGCCCGCACACACACACACTAATTCACAACAAGGTTGTGAAACGTGCTTCGTTTGCAAGTGATATATCTGATGAACGCACCTCTTATAAGGACACCTCACTTGCACTTCGCAGTCGGACCAGCAAAAAGAAAGTCAGTATTACCGGAATCCGCCGTATCTGGTTTCACAGATCAAGCTGTGCCCCTGAATTTTCCACCATTTATCTGGATTCTGCATGGTCAATACGGAGAAAGTCAAACATTCTCTCCAGCAGATGAAATGCACCGTCAATTTCCAGGCTGATAAGTTTCAATTCCAAATTTACTACTTTTGTTGGAAATCACCACTGGATTGAGAAATGCTGTGCAAGAGGATGGCTTAACTGATTGTACTGAAGGACCAAGTATGAGGATTCAACACATCGCCTAAGGCGTGCATTTCTGGCTGAAATTCCGTTATATAGCAGTGCCGAGACGTGGACAATTCTGGCTAAATCATGATCAGGATGTATGATGACACGGTCAGATATAATGAAGGAATGCCTTAGACGCATTGCGATATCTCGAGAATCGTACCAACTGAAAAGTGAAAGGGCCTGGCGTAGCACATTCATACAGACAACATCGTGAACGAGATATTCAGGTGACTGCAGGTAGGTCTCCTGCCAAAATCAAATCAGCATACGGAAGAGTGCATCAAAATAATATCTTTTTTAATGTTCATTCTGCGCTGGTTTAAGGGAATAGACAATGGGAAGGCTTCGTCAAATTTTACACTACTCCTATCCGCACAAGCGACACTTCTCCGGCTCCCATCAAAAATGCCAACAAAGGACATCACCTTTTCAGGGTTAATACAAGACACTGCAATCACAGTTAACATTAACCGTTCTAGAAAGCGTGAATTGCGAATAATCTCGCGCAAAATCTTGGGGAAACCCTCATCGACACCTCAGTGATTGGCTGTTGAACCCCCAAGATAGAGGCGGTAAACGAAAAGACGCATTTAGGGGGCTAGAAAAGGTACATCGACAACGGCAACGACAACAACAGCAGCAATAGTATTTCGTTTGTAAAGATTCTCTCTCGTGAGCAATCCGAGCGATATTTTCCCATTTTGTAGATTCTGGGCCCATTCGATATAGTACAATGAAAGACAAGGCAGCATAAAGAGCCGATAAAGAAAATAACTATAACGTTATTTGTATTGTTACCTTGGGGACATTGCGATGCTCTGAGTGGTCCGCGGCAATTCTCGATGCTGATTGGATCAAAGTCCTACCAATCAGTGTATCCCTTCGTACAGTCCGTGGCCGGCTCCGCGACAAACCCATCCAATCAGCATGGCATTAGAGCGGCTCGTCTCCAGATGTTGCCCGACTCGGCAGTTTTCGCGCGATGCATCTAGTTGCTGTCGTTTTTATTGTGCCGCTACGCCACATGTTGCTAGTGATGTAGCATGAATCATCAGAAACACTAACAGCATTTTTGACAATCCTTCGCCGCTGTACGACCCCATTCACTTAAGATTGTGTTCATATACTCCTGGGGCGTATCCTATTGGGCAAGTGCAGTTGAAAGCACTGAACGATCGAAAAACTCGACCGCATACTTGAAGATAACTAACCTAAATTGTGGGTCGTGTGTGCGTGGAGTGATACATTAACATCTGAAGGAGTGTGAAGCCGTGGTCGACGCATTCCCTTCCCGGTTGAAACCTTGCTTGATTGACATGGATCGGTGTTTCGCTTTCCCTCTTGAGACGATGAAGAATTAGTGGCACCAAAAACATTGTTGCAAAGGGAGTCACTTCTTTCACAGCGAGTATTCTTTTTGAAGATGGGCATTGTTATCGACTCACTCCGGTTGTTTGGTTCGGTCTTTTCCTTCCACCTAGACAGGAATTCGCTGTCATCCCTTATCAGAGCAGGTCAAAGCTCCTCAGTGCCGGGAGTTCGGTGACGCTTGACTAGAGACACTTCTGAGACTGAAGGGCACCCCGCAGTCCACCTTTCTGTTGAAGACCGGCAGTCTAGGTTGGGGTAGCAGGTGGACAACTGGATCGTTTCTCGCGTTAACGTGACCACCGATCGAAACGTCTCCCTTTGTTGGGTATCGGAGAGCCATTTTGGTCCCTAGGGTTTTCGCCGGCAGGTTTCTGCGGACCAGTCGAATGAGTCAAGTGAAACAAGCTACGTACGTTTCCAGCAATTTTGCAGCTTCCATTTATTCGGCTTTCGGACCCACCAAGTTTGTTGGTCTGCGGGGACACTCAGTTTCACCAGGCGTCGGATGATGCCTCGGGTTGAGTTGCGGGTGCAACAAGGAGGAACCTTTCCCAGGGCCTCCTTCCTATCAGAGACCCAATGCTTGGATGAGATCGGCTGGGTTGTACCGCAGACAGCTCAGGATTGCTCAATGGTTAAGGCGTGAACTTACTGACCGGGAGTCCATGTTTCCCTCCCTCTCATTTTTTATTTGCCTCGTTGCTGATTCGCCAACACCAACTTGCACGAGCTACGGTTCTGATACAGTAGTTGTCGAAGACCTAAAGTTCCGCTGCTCGAAGAGGCAAGGTCTAAGCTACAATACAACAGCCCATACTGTAAAAAAAATATAAAGATAATCGTTCAGCTGTTGCGCCTTTTTGATGCCTAGCTGCCATGCGAACGAAAGAAGGCACAAGGGCTGGGATGCTACCAGGTCGCCCAAGCCTAAACAGGAGAAGTCGAGATGCAGAGGTCGGGTTCGAACCACGGACCTTCCGGTCAGTAAATTCGCGCTCTAAACACAGCCATCTCGCCCGTACTATAGCCCGATACACAACCGTTGAGATCGGGGGCATTCCGCTTTGCCACCGTAGGTGTCTTGAACTGGCAAATGTGACCCGAACCTTCGAGATTCGTTCATTGAACTCATCTATCATAGTAAAGTAGGGACCAATACAACTTTCAAGATAGGACAAACGTTCCACAACTTCGAATTCTTCTCCTTGGATCGCAGATGACTTGTTAAGTGACTGCATATCCAGATGAATGATCTAACACCTTGCGGGTGCATGCCAGTGGATGGCTTTAATCATATAATCTACAATCACCTGCGCCTTCTCTGTCGTCCGAATATTCCAGATCAATAAGTTTTTGTAAGCAGCTACTTGAATACCAGGGCTTTGAGGACATTCCAGTGTTTATCTCATTATCTTGTCCACAAAATTAAATAGGAATGGACAGAAGGGACATCCTTGATGGACAGCACTTTATATTCAAAACGCTTTGGGGAGCTTTTTGTATACTCTCAAACGCCTGGAAATCTGAGAATGCAAAGAACGTATTATATTCACAAACTTCCGGGACATTTCTTGGTGGGTAAGCATTTTAAGTAGAAGAGACCGTTTAGCTGAATCGAATGCACCTTGAAAATCCAGGAATACTAAACTTGTGGGTCATATATATGAAAGCGTTGTTCTATCGCCCGACGGAGTGTGAAGGTTTGGTCAACGCGATCCCTATCAAACCGCACCCCGCTTGCTGCTGTCGAGTCAATGTCTCACCGTGAATGACAAGTGACATCAAGAATTTTGATACGACTAGTCAAGCCACACTCACTGTGCGACGTTTTATTGGAAATGGTCACCACTACCGATTCTCTCCTTTTCCCAGATGCAGGCGAATAGATCAGACAAACGCTAACTGAGGACTTAATCCGTATACCTGAATGCGGATGCAAGGTCATCCGGACCAGGAACCCAGTGGCGCTTGGTAGAGCACATGCAGTCATAAGCCTCCGAGGCCGTAGGGTGTTCCAGATCCACCGTCTAGGGTTCTGCTTCAGCTCCGGAATCCAGCTGAGTAGCAGCAGGTGGCCATAAGAATTGTCGTTCAAAGTGCTCGGTCCAGTTATCGAGGCGTCCTTCATTGGAGATGGCTGCACCACCTTGATCCTTCACGGGCTGTTCCCGGGGGCCGGTCGCACAGATCAAATGAAATAGACTGCGGTCATTCCGGGCTTTCCTCGCTTGTTCCATTTCTTTAGTCTTCAGTGCCTAGTGAGGTTTACGGTCGTTGCGCACGCTCACTTTTACTTGAAGTCTGATGATAATTTAGCGGGACAAATTGTGTTCGGGACCGGCAGGAAAGTCTCCCTAGGATTCAAGCAGTGCCACTGTTCTGCCTAATATTCAGTGCTTGAGCGTGCCTGATAGCGCTGTGCCGTAGACAAAACCCTTGGCACTGCAAAGATGTGGCGGTCTCGTTTCGGCACAAGCTCACTTCTGATGGTGGATCAGCTGGGAGGGACTCCAGTGGATTATTCTGCTAAATTCGTCCAAACTCAGGATCTACCAGTCTCTCAGCTGTCAAGCGATTTGTCCACACATTACGGGACCCTGGAAAACGAAGAGAGAACCGACTCCGGATGGACACGTAGCCAGAACCCACACCATTGTTCCAAAACGAACAGCAGTCCATTGGTGTTGGCAGTTGGTGGCTATTTGATCAATCTGGGTCCGTTGGAGTACACCGTGTTGCCGGACGAGTTCGGTTATTCCGCAAGTTAGTGCTGCATAAAAACTATGTAATCAGCACGTAGCTGAAGCAGTTGTTTGTCGTTGCCCGTACGTACCGAGTATATCTGCTTGAGTCTCGAATACGGTATCTTTGCCCATTTGGGTATTTCGCTTTCCGGAAACCACAGTGATGTCTGAGCTCTTAGCCCGTCTTGACAGGGCACTCAAGATTTCTTTAATGGTGTCAGAGCTACTGTCCGTCGGGGCGTAAGGAGACACGATAGACAGATAACAACCAACTTCCCACCGGTAGGCCTTCTTCATGAACGTTGTCAGACGAATCACACAGAGGTGGCTATCAACACATGTCCAGTCAAGCAAAGATCCTTCCTTCTGATGATTTCGGATGATAGAGAACCTTGCACATCCCGCCACAGTAGCCTTAAGATCTCCAGAGGTGCACCACCCGAAATGAATGGAGATTGATGGGGAAGCTAGTTCAACCGCTGTGCTTGCATCTCTAGTTCTCGCTTCTGATACACAGCACACCAATGCCAAGCGAGTCCAATGTGAGAGCAAAAGCGGTTTTTTGTCCTTTTTGCTTCAGAGTACGAACGTTAACAGCAGCCAGATAGACTGGTAGTCGAAGCTTGGAAATTGATTTCGAGATGCCTGAGGCTAATGCGCAGAAGTTGCGGTCAGACCTTGCAAGACGAACGGGGTCGTCAGTCCCAACGCATGGGCCCACAAGAAAAGAGTTAACTGGGGTGGAAAAATTACATGGAGGAAGAAAGAGCACGTTAGCAGTAGTCTGTTTTCGCATCCGACCTGCTGTATGCAGAAGGTAAGACAACCCGACTGACGATACCACGCACGGCCGATGTAGCTTGATAATATTTTTGACCATGGCGTTTGCTACTGTACGCGGGCTAAGATGCTGTCGAAGCGGCCAGACCTAGACAGGAGGACGACCAAAACTTAACTCCAGAGCATCGGGTGGGTACCGGTATACGTCATGTTTTTAAGGAACAAATCGCCGTGCTGGTTCCAAT
The DNA here is from genome assembly GCA_003604175.2 of Clonorchis sinensis. Classification (NCBI taxonomy): domain Eukaryota; kingdom Metazoa; phylum Platyhelminthes; class Trematoda; order Opisthorchiida; family Opisthorchiidae; genus Clonorchis; species Clonorchis sinensis. Next base: position 113,655,450 of record CM030369.1, read on the forward strand.
ACTCAACCTAACGGACCAAAAGTCTATTCTTCAGGCCATTATCCAACGACCAACCTGGTATGAGAAGCTGTGCGGGTGTCAAAGTGATAATTCGTCACACTTTAATTTTAGGATCGTGCACGGCGACCATTCTTCCGCCGTGGTGGCTTTCGGGGAAGACAATTCAGTTCCAAGAGACCATCCACTAATTCCGAAAATGGAACTAAACGACCTAAGCTCCCGCCGTCATCTCGCTGTACCACCTCGTCCCAACCCGAGTCTCTAGGGTCAAACTTCACAAGCAGCCCATTCCTGCACGCAAAAGCTCAACCAATCTCACCTTTCGTCCCAACTTGCCCCTATCCTGGATGGTTACTCTATTTCCCAACTCGTGTTTATGAACCTTCTTCACAAGCGGCCATGTTCACAAAGGTAAGCAGGGTGACAATTCATGTTGTGAATAATATAGTCATAACTGGCTATCTTCAACCGAGCCTGCAGATCATTCATTCAAAGCCACAACAACTTCTGTAGCAAAACCACGGAATTCCGTTAGTCTTACTATGTTTTTGATTATCTCCAAGTGTTAAGGTATGGCGTAACGACAGTGAAGCATCGGTGTTCAACACTGATGTCATGCTGTCGATGATGATGATGTAACGATTCCTTTATCAGCCGTCATCACTTTGTGGCCATTTCATTTCTTCTTGCTTGTTGGGGAATTGTCCTTTGCGATTGCTTTTACTTGACCCTCAGTAGTTGCATTTAGTGAACACCGAGGTTTTATTGCCAGGCCAGACTGTGCTACGATCCATGTCACGTTCTGCACGTCCAACACGTTTCTGTTTTGTCATAAGATGATTCGCCTTAGAAAATTTGATCCCGCGTATGGTATTACTACGGTCAGTAGTCGCTATTCTTGGGGCTCATCAGATAAGGGTAGTCGTACTTCAGTTCGACTTAGTTTTAAAATGACCGTATTTCGCAAATCAGGCCGACTTGTTCTCACGATGACTTGCTAGGGTATCAGTGGAAGCCAAAGGTGAGGTCCTTCATGCATCATAATCATCAAAATGAAGACGACCCAAAACCATCCAGTCAACCGACCAATCTTGGTCATCAGCGCCAGCTACTCCGCGCTACATGCGTTCGAAGATGTGTTGTTGAACGTAGCCGATGGCATGTAGTGTGATGCTGACCTCAATAATGCCGGTCGACTCCATCGTGTCATAAATCTCTCACCGCTTCACTTGCAGTATTTCCGTCCGAATAAATTGACTTGCTTGGTTTTGTTTTATATAGCATTTCAGAATCCTAGGGAGACATCGTTTCCCCTGTATTGGCTAATACACCAAGGAGACCATCGTGAGAAGTGGTATTAGGCCTTTCCTGGGGATAGGTCGTTTTCGTTTGAGCTCACACAGTAGATCCTGATTGGTAAATCCGCACGAGTTTTTGGGATGATTACTTTAAATTGTATTCCGTCGAACTCTCTAACGTGTTGAAAAAGTTCTAGAATTATGTGAGCTAACATCCTTTTCTTTCAATTTCAGGTCTTCATCGATTTCTTCACTGAAACCCTCAAACAATCTGGGTACGATCCAACAATAACTTCAATATTCTCACAACCAGCTGACCGACCCAATGGAACACCCGTCGATTGGCTTCGAGTCGAGTCACAGCAAGCGATTTTGATTGATTGTCCCACATTGTTACGATCACCACTCTTCAAACAGAAATCCCCTGACCTAAAACGGGTTTTTGGAGAGGATTCTGAGGATGGGCCGTTGTCTGCTGACCACTGTGACTGTGTGTTACAATCACTGGGTCTGGCGGTGCACACATTATGTTACAATGCAGTGTATAAGACAGAAACGAAGAACGAATTCTTCAAAGGTACTTTTGTAAACACATGGTGTTCAACGTTTCCTCATAGTCCTTTGCTACTCGTTTAAGGATAAGTGGGTTTTGACACAAGTTGTTTTCCGTTACTATCCGAAGTCATGATCCGGCTGTTGACTATTTTATCACCATAGTTTTTGAAGCTGTGCTCTCAGTCTTAAAATGTAGTGTAAAACCAGATACAGCGCTCTCGTATAAGAGACCTCTAATTAAGTGTTGGACGTTTTTAACAATGGGGATCCCTCCTTCAAACATTGATGAAGCAAGAAACACCCCGTAATCCTTCTAAGTTTATGTCTGTCACAGGTATTGTACTTTTCTTTACTAACATTTTCTGACCTGCCAAAATATGATATATCTGTACGTCTTCGTTATCCTTATCAAAATCGTGTTTCCCTCGTCCATTGGTATTTGAACACCCACACGTTGTAAGTGAACAACTACCGTAACACTACTTGGTTGCAACTTGTTCAGACCGAGCTCAAGTTAGCTCAATGGTTAAAGCGCGAACTTGGCTGTTCCTGTCTAGACTTGGACGACTTTGCAGTGTCTCAGCCCTCGGGCTGCCTATGGATGGTATGGTAACTGTGCTACAGCTAAACGTCTTGTTTAGATCGCTTTAACACCTCTGGACCACAAACAGCTTGGCGACATAGTCCAATTGTACTACTCTAAACTGCTTCAATTATTATTACAACTGGAGAATTGGTTGAGTACTCTCGTCAGTTCAGTGCTGGTTGTGAAAATTTAGACAAAGGCAAAGCTTTTGAAGTCAAACCACCACTGGTGTAACTTAACTCTGCATGTATTTTTGCGCAGTTGCCGAGTAGACGTTTCCAATTGTTTGGAAACGGTATTCCACTCTACTTATTAGATGAAACCCTTGCTTCCAGTGGCATGGGTTGAATAGCGCAATTTACGGAAGCATAATGTGATGTCAGCTAGCAACAATGGCGCTTAATTTGCATTGGAAATGCGTGACACTTCAAAAAAAGAAAACCTTATTGGTGATGCTTGAAGCTTATCAAGATGCATGAAAAAAGAAACCCTTACATATTCAAACGACGGAGCAACAAACTTGCAATAAAAGCCGTGAAGTTTTTATATCGTTGGATGTCTACACTGCACGTCTCTATCCGCACTAGATCCGTATGCGTCTACTTCTTCTGGCGACCTACTTGTAAACTGCAGCTGCTTGGTTGTTGTCCACGCTACTAGACCATAATATAAAAAATTCTGCTCAGGCAAAGTATCTGCAGCCGTCAAAAGTTAAAGTTTCCTTCATTGGACTTTGGTTCTCTTCTTACTTGAATATATTGGCTATGGTTATGGTTAATTGACGCTTGATTGCATTGTAGGGATTCATTATGGGTTGAAACACTCTGCATATCAGAAATAAATGTCACAAGGTGTTCTTCTTAGATGAGTTATTATAAAAACCACGCCGCTTCCTCAGTTTTCTCCTTGAACACCCTTTGTTTTCTTAGCTTAAGTGAAGAAGAACGTTCGTACGAAGGGTCCAGATATACTGGACCCTAGTCCGGGTGCAGTCACGATCAAAACAAGTGAGGTTAAAAAGGCGATCAGATAAATTGTCAAACAATAGGTTATGCTACTTCAAATACTACTTGTCCTTTTGCTTCATTGTTTCTGATCCCATAAATAAGGAAAAAGCTGCTGTGTTGCAAATGAAACGGTAAATTTCCCGGTTGCTAGTGTTTTCGTTTTCTGTGATTGTGTATGGACTAACTAGAAATCTTCTGAAGGGCCACTAAAAGCGAAGCCGCGATGCAAATGCATTCAAATTACCTAGCTCTAGGTTGTCACAGGGAAATTGTTCCCCATAAGACACGAAGCCATTTGTGACCTTTTCGGTGGCACACGCTTTTGTTCATCCGAACAACCCTTACGTGTTCGATACGTCGGTTTTAGTGGAAACAGAATAGAATTCGTGACTGCAGATCCACTGGTTTTCTCTGTGTACTGTTTTTCCACCAGCTGAGCCCACAAGGTCTTCCCACAGTAGAACCAGCACCTTGGTGATTGTATTTCGTCTGGTTTACTAGAAGTTCCAGAAGTTAGTGGAGCCCCTCAAATTGTTCCGTGTGCAGCTCAAGAAAGTTCACTTTTCTAATCTGTTCAGTAATTTGGAATTTGTGGGCGTTTCTTCAAGACGTTGGATGCGAAATCCACCTGTTCGTTATTTAACACGGTGTGCGTCAACTGTACTACTCTTATCTCCTTTGCAGCTGATTCTGACAACGCTGTTGAGAACCGTCAATTGCCTTCTTACATAGCGGGACGGGTCATCAATCACCTACCGTTCACATCCCTTCGTAAACTACGCGCCCATCATTTGGGGCGCTTCATTTCCGTCAAAGGCATTGTTGTCAGAGTTGGACAGGTAAGAATCGGCGGCCGCCTACAGTTCCTTCCTTGGTTACTGAGAGCACCTTCGAATCCCGTGTCCACAACGCCTTGATGATCGGGTTTATCATAGCCCCGGAAGTCAGCGCCTAAGGGAGGTGTCCCGATGCCCACTGGACTCTGCCGAGCTTGTTGTACTCTTACGCCTGTCTTTGGTCTTCGTCCAACATTTGATAGCCCTAGGGATGTACAAGACATACTCAGCTAGTAGTGGGCTGGATCATTGATAAGCATTTCACTGCTGGTTGACGATGGAAATAGATTTGAAGAATGCCCTGTTGTAATATAATACAAAGGAAAGAAGGGAAGGAACCCAGTGCCAACCTATCTCAAGCACCTTTGGCTGCCTATCAATCCAACTATTCAGTAACACGTTTTGAGTGGAACCTAACAGTATAGATATCCCTGGCGTGTTTCGGTAATTGTGTCATTCAGTTCTTCAGACAAACTCAGTAAACGTCATTCTGACCCTGTCCCACAAAAATTCGGGGCACCAGACCTCATAACCTCTGTCTTCAAAATAGTTTTCATGCTACTCCTAAGGGTATGGAGGAGGGACCAAGGTCAGGTCCCATAGCTTAGCCAGGATTAATCGACTTGTCAGGAGTGGGTCCTTTCGGTTGGGTGTTCATGTCTTTATTCCTGCAGCACGTCAAGCTTAACCTAACTTTTCGTCATCGCTGTGCTCTTCTACCCAGTTACAGTTCTACCCTTCTCTTTGCTTCACTCGACCATAGTACCGTATTATGACCGGATGTAGTACCTTTTGGACAACGATACAATCTGACTAGCATCAAATGTGTGTTAGACTACGTATGCAGCGCTCAATTGCTCATCCTAGCTAACGCCTTGTGGCCATCTGTTTCATGATACTATCGCCACTATTATACCCAGGCATCCGGTTTTTGATGATACTCCACCGATCAATATCTTGAATCAGAACCTCAAACTTTCTATATAGGTCCATAAAAATTGAGCTTCATCTCACACCGAATGAACAAAAAAGTGAACCCGTATTCCAGCCCATCAGCATCCTTGGCCATAAATGACTTCCAAGTCCGATCGCCTGATGTGGTACCTGTTATCACCGCCTCACCAGCGAACGCTGGACACACTTGGATCATCACGACTGAGCATTTAAACATGTTCGTTCTTGAGCGGTGTGTGCTTGACCCGACACCCTTACATTATCCTGAAGTGAACTTTCACCCGAATATGTGTTGTTTTGATCCTAACTCGTGTGATACAAATAAGGGGAATTTTGACGAGCTATCTCTATGGATAGAATGTTTCTGCTCCGTCTGTTTGTTCAGCGTTCAATGCCTTGTAACCTGGCCTCATTAGCCATTTGTTTTGTAGTCACTCGAAAAAAAAACATTTGCTAACTAACGAATGCGAAAGACAGTCTTATCGGCCTAAAAATGAGTTGGTTATAATATTCTAGCTTTACTCTGTAAATCCTGTTGCCATTTTCTCACTTACTCCGTCTGTTAATGTCGAATGTTTTCTTACCATTATCCTTTGTCAAGGTCGACCCTGTATGCCATCGCTTGGCGTTTGAATGTGCTCAATGTGGGACGAAGCAAATTCTGATCCTACCTGCCGATGGTCGGTATTGTGTTCCTACGAAGTGTTCCACTCGTGGATGTCGGTCGCGAAGTTTTGAACCGCTTCTAAATCATTGCGACACGATGACCATTGATACTCAGGTACGCATCAACCAACATCGTTCGAGAGAATAATTTTATTCAGCTATGATTGATTGGCTGTTGAAACCATTAGCTAGTTGACACTGACCGTGCACGGAAGTAAAAGGCTATGACATTGACATTTTATCAAGTGCCTCATCTAAAGAATAAAAATTTAGGCTGGATTAAATATTTCTGCAGGTTTTTGGTACAGTTTCTTGACAAAGATGACCTTCAGATCGAACATGCCTATCCAATTCACATCGACCTTTGCCAAATACTCCCAAATCACCCCATCGTTCTGGTTCGCTTTCCACAAAAAAGCTGCGGCGCATTAGCATTAATAACACAGTTATATTAACAGTATAATCGGTACTGTTACCAACAATAATTCCTCGTCCCCACTCACCTGAATCATGATAAACGAATGTTCAAGCTCGTCACGTAGCCAAACTTGAATGAGGAATATACCTTCCAGTATAATAGAACTGGATAAATTTCAGATTGTCCTGAGTTGCTTCAAACTACTTTCCAGCTCCAGTTCATGTCGCAACTCCTCCGACTGTCCCTGCCTTCCAGTGCACTTTTTTTTACTAATTACACACCAAGCCAAGTCTGATGAACTCCAGAAGAAACTCGTTGTGTCGTGCAGTGTGTCATTGATGGCAGTATCACAGGCCGCCAAACCTGCCAGTCCACTGTCATATTTGCATCCGTGCTAGATAACTGATGTGACACGACCGATCAAGGACAGTTATCCTCCCTATGGCTCTAGGGGAAGGAGTACGTTTTCGTGAAGCGGATTGCAATAGGAAGAATCCATATCCTAATTTTTTTCCTCGAAGCGGGCGTTTCCACATGTCTCCACAGCAGGCTTCAGTTGTTTCCAGAATTGTATTAAAAGCTTACCTTACCGACGGATGCGGATACCTTTTTCGCATTTTATTTTGTGACCAGATTCTCTTATGCTGCAGGATTTTCAGCCCAGCCTCTTGTCGCCAGCTATTATCTATTAATGTCTGGAACCATAAACGTGTTGGGAGAGATGGACCAAGTGGTTAGAGCGCGAATTTACTGACTAGAAGGTCCGTGGTTCGAACCCGACCTCTGCCTCTCGACTTCCCCTGTCTAGGCTTGGGCAACCTGGCAGTATCCTAATCCTCGTGCTTCCTTGGGGTGGCACGGCAGTTAGGCACCGAAAGTCTGCTACAGTTGAACGATTTTTTACATCAAGTCGAGTTGGTAATTCGAACTCTCACGTTCATTTCACATCAAGTTTCAACACAATTCATACGGTATAGGTAGGGGATTGCATTCAACATTAACAGGTGGCAAAAATATCTCTCCTGACGGTTCCTTCCAGCCCCATTGCCCTCACCGTTCTCCATTGTTTTCCAATCGTTTGTCGGGGCCCAGTTTAATCTTTCATTGTATCTTTCGGTCGCTGTGGCTTTTGATCTACTTTAGGTGAACTGACCCTGATTTCGTGTCATCTTGAGTGTACTGCTTCAGTCTTCGTAAGTCAAATTCCCATTTGTTCGGAATTTCACAGATTCGGTACACCTGCAGGCTCCTCAGACACTGTACAACACAACTCGTGTTTTTATCAAAAGACATCCCGTTATCCTACCATAAGATAGAATCGCCTAAATGGCTAATACAGACACGATGCGCTTGACTTACGATACCCTCACTCCCAGACACATTTTCGATACAAATGCTATCGCTGTACAACAGGACTAGGTTAATTCGGAGATTATATTAAAACGGCGAGCCACAGTTGGTCTGGATGCACAATTGTTTGTTCTGTCCAAAGTACCGGCCTGGTAGCGGATGACAATTGGATAAATTGTCTCTGTTTTTCCCGTCCGGTACACAACCCACTGGACATGCAATTTTTTGAGGTTCTCGTTCCAGTTTACTTGTGACTCCACTTGGGACAACTATGTTCTCAACCCAATCAAGAAATCCTGCTTTCATTCAGTCGGAAATTCACAAACGCAGCTTCGTTCGCTTCCTTCTTTCACCTAGCCCTCGAATGGGATGAACGTTATTTTCCTGGATTGCTAATTTCGTCGTGAGAAGCTTATATTTATGTGAGCAATAATGCGCTAGGATTTCTTATCAAAAAACCAAATGGAGGAATATAATTCAGCTAAGATTGGTGCTGTGGGCCTTCTAGCCCTAATGGTGGGTGTGGACCAGTTTTAATCGTCTTCAACATAGTTTATCTAAGGAAGATATTAAGAACCGATACCCTGGACTATGTACTGTTGATTGCCTTTCGTGGACAAGGATTTTCTGACACTGGGTAGTGAGAAGCTATTTAATGTCAAAAGAAAGCTGACAATATTGAATTTTCCAACTGAGCTGGATGCTAAGTGTTTGAAGTCATCAATCGATTGTTCATCCACCCTAAATATTATCAAAATACTCCATTGGACAATGTGCGGTAATGCGGACCTTGAAAGTTTGCATGTGGCGCTCATCAACTTGCTCACGGTTCCTTGTTCTATAGTGGCAAATTCTGATGTCTTGGCATTGAGAGCTTTTCCGTGATTCGGCTAAGACAAGGAGCACAGCTAAACCGTTGGGGAAAGGCGTCTAAATTTTTGCTGATTGACATGTAACTTGTTAGTCGTTCGCTTTTCCGTATTTCCTTCTATCTACGATAAGGAGCCTATCTGACTATCTTGTCGAACAACTCAACTATCAGGTCAATGAGGTTGTCGAACGACCCGTTCCAAACGGCTTTAGAAGTGTCCAACGGTAGAATATTATCTCTGGACTGCTTGTTCCACACCTTCTGCTTCTCTACCAGTGGGTTAACTGTATGGAATATACAGGGAAATGAGAAAAATGTTTGATTGGAAGACTTCTGTACATCGGTAGACAAGAAGCGGCCGTTTTCTTTCTATTCCTCCACTGCAGATGATTACCATCCAAGAGGCGTGTGAAGACGAAGCAGATGATGGTCGTGGGAACACGGAAAATACGGCAATATCCAGCCTCGGCCGTAATCCGCGCTGTTTAGGTTGCCGATTGAGCAGGGATTTGGCGGACTCGTGTATTCCTGGCGATGTTGTCCACTTGACAGGAGTTGTGAGCCTACTCAATGCGGATGGTGTCGCTCCCGGTATTTCCTCCTCCTGGTATGGTCGTCGTGGGAGTAACGTATTTAGCCTTGTGCTGGAGGTGAACAGTGTGGTGCGCGTCAGCGGCAGTGGTCCGGCAAGCGCAGCTAGTCTTCGTTGTTCTGGTGCTTCAGCAAGTGTTTCAGACGGAAATCGTGGCCTGCTTATTATCACTTCCTCAGAAAATCTAGATAACGACAGAGAGGACAAGGTTTCCGGACAAGTCATATCCAATCTTGGTAACTAAGTTATACATCAGTAATTCGGCACTGCCTTTTATTCGCCTTTTCACCTTAATGTCGTGTGAACCCAATTACTCCCATCCAGGTCAGTAATTTCACCTTGAAAGCTAAATTGTATTCGAGTAAATAGCTTATGCTGGCTTATGCCGCTGTTCAGGGGCTTACCACCGTCTCATCTGATTCGTCACTCCAAGTGCGGACCTTTTGTTCAACAACTCCGAGTCTACCAAATGCGTCTAAAAATTGCTCTCGAAAACAATTCGATCTTGCTGTACTTTACTCGCTTGTATTCTGTATTGAGGCCTCTGGTTCTGGATTCCCCATCCCCACACCAATTTCCTGCACAGGACGAACTATGAAAGGCTCAGTTTTGTTGGTTAGTGTGGTATCGGACGCTTATTGACATATGGAAACGCTATCCATCATCAACTTCACACACGGACAATGTCTGTCCCTTTGGGATTGACATGCTAGTGTGTGATTTGGCCTTAATAAAACATCTTTTCAGCACCCATATAATGAAGTCTGAAACATTTTGGAATAAGTTGTTTGCAGAGTTGAATCCCTGAGGTTACTTTACCTAAGCTATGCGGAAACTTTCGACAGCACTTTAGACTTCTTTCAATCCTAGTGTGTATCTCAGGAAGTCGAGTGCGTTTCAACCCGGGAAGTCCCTCGGACGAGTTAAACAGTTCGTTTTACTCAACCGGCAATATCGGTAAAGTTTGTTCACTTTGCCGGAGACAGCTGATACCAGCACATAGGATATGCAGCTGTGAGTAGAGGGGCATTTGAGGACCGGTGGCCTCTTACCCCGAGGGACAGCCACCTTATTATTCAGCCTAATATAATTCGAATCCAAATGTACTGTCAAAGCTTGCTGATTTGGGACCGGTATATTTGCACTGAGCTCGATATAGCTCAGTCGTTGCGACACAAACTTACTGACACAACCCCGGTATCTCTACTGCTCCTGTATATAGGCTTCGGTAACCTGACAGTCTCTCAGTCCGCATGATCTCTTCGGTTAGCGCGGCAGCCAGGCACGGAAAGGGTGTCATAGTTGAGCCATTATTGTTTATTTTATATGATATGTACTGTCGATCTTATCTAGTGGTACGCTGTAATTGTGTTGTATGATTAATAATATGAGAAAACTTCGAAATCTGTACATTATGGAGCACAATCCCAGCAGTTCTCAAGAAGATGCTTTTTGAAGTTCAACTGCAAAATGCTATGTTGTAATGATGTGATCTGTTTTCTCACATGAGTCCCAGATTGACTAGTTTCCCCTCAAGCGTTCTGTCCTATTGATCCTAATTTAATACTTTTTTGCTGCTTGACGCCCAAGATCTGTGTAGATGAATTCACATTTATAACGCATTCCAATCCAAAACCTTTCAACTAACGATATCCGTTACGTGACTGAATTATGTGCCCTCTTAACTATCCCACAGACAGTGACTTTTCTATCAAGGATCTGTACGCGATCCGGGAAATCAGTGAACAGCCTCATTTGTTCCGTCTACTAGTTGCCTCTCTCTGTCCCACCATTTGTGGTCGTGGCCTGGTTAAAGCCGGTCTGCTACTCGCATTATTTGGTGGGACTCAGTCACGTAACCGAAGACGTCGTGTATCACGTAGACATAAAAACAAACAGCGCGAACGCAGTCCTTCGCCCACCCAAGCTGGCGTGTCCTATCGGATCGATGTAAACACTGTGTCGGCTGTCACTCACGAAGCTGATAGAGATTTCAATTTGTCTGATGGCTCCAGCTCGAGCAGCGAGGCCGATGAAAACGAGGAAGTATCGCCCGAAGTTTCCGATCCAGGAGATGATTTCGGCCCAAGACGCCGAGCAGCTTCTCATGTGCTGGTTGTTGGTAAGATTTATTTTGTTTCATATAACGTGCATTGCTACCACTTTCCATACTACTACGTGCACCACCTCTTAGTTTATGTGGCCGTGTAGTCGCGAATAACCCATTAGGCAGAAGTTTGGTGAATGACTTGTGAAGTTCAAATGTACCAGTGTGACGGGTGGCAATTAGCCTCAGTAGCTTAGTCGACAGAGTATTTTTCCGGTGTGCTAGACGTCGTTGGCATGAGCCGACTTGGACTTTTCACTTCAAAATCTTCCTGTCAAAGAAATATGCCAAATTCCTATGATTTTTTGATGATCTCGCTTTTTTGCGTGTGTTTCTGCATGAAGTTCTCACTCGCATTCAACTGTTTCATGAGTTGGTTATTCCAGCTCATGCCATACACCAAGTCTTACAAGTTGACACAATAGAACGTATTTTATCCCTATGGGATCCTATTCCATTTTCTCATGACTCGTTTTTCGCTCATTAGATACGCTGAGAGGTTTGTCGCAGTTCCAGTGATTTTGAGTCCTTGAACTGCTAACTAAATCTTTTGTACCTCAATGAGTCGATTCAAGTTAGAATGGTGTGGAATGACCATGAACGATGGGCAAAACACCAAAATACAACGAAACATTTACGACGAGATTCCCCTCAATCGTCTCTTGTTTATTTTACAAGGAAAGTTTTCTTCAGTGGAGCCTTAAAATAGTTCGACGTGGCGTTGGTCTTTTTAACGGCGTTCCGCTGTATTGGGTGGATTTGAGTCGCGGCCGGTTGAATCTAAGCATAACTCAGTCGTTAACCTTTAGACATTTTGTATCAAGCACTCGTATGCTATGACTGTGAACCGTTAACATAGTTCCCGTGGTTTTTTTTATTGGTTTCTCCTGGCTAAAGGACAAAGGTAAGTCAATCACTACTTTTCCTTGGATCATCTTTGTCAAAATTTCTGATAAAGTGTGTCCCCTGATCATCCAATTCCCGTGAAGATGGTTGTAATTTGTTTGTGGTAGTGGTCGCTTGATGTTTTTAATGTGCTTTCCATTAAATTTGAGATCTTGGGCTTAAAAGAAGATTCACTATCACCGTCTGGTGTTTGGTTGTAGGGTTTTGTACCCTCTGAATAATAGGAATCCAGTAAAAACGTTCATGCTTAAAAACAACCGAGTAGTATTGTGATTTTTGTTTTATGCACCTCGGAACTGTTTTGTAGGGAATGTGAAGCCCCTTCTATCGTTTCTTGAACCTTTAGCTTGTCGTGCTTAACGAGCTACATGGCCGCTTACTGTTTAACTTCATCCCTAACGAGAGCGGTTCACCACTTGTGGATCGTGACTACACCAGTAATACTGATGCTTAACTGCCATGAGGAAGAACGTCCTAGTAAAGAATGAAAATGTAGAGAAGTACTCGAAACAGCCTTATGTTTGTATGGAAAATAAACCAGAACAAGGCACCTGCACTTTGGAACAACAACGAAACATATGCATGGGAGCATTATATCGAAGTGAGATGCCATCATGGGGCTCGACCGAACGTCTTTGTGAACCTCTTTCGATATGAACCCACTTCATAACGACAGACAAAATTCTGCTGGGTGCTCCATCTGGGAAGTGACAGCCTGCCTTCCAATGGGACCGGTTACCTGTCATGTTCTGTAGAGCTTATATTCACGTTCAAGGAGAATCAGGTGGACACCAACTAGAAAGGCGCGAAGATCCCACAGCACTCAATTTGACTAGAGACCGCGAAGTGTATTTACAGATTTCAGATATATTCCTCTTTGGTCAACTATATCTCGTGCTAACCCATCTATACAGTCAAGGTCTCCTTTGAAGCCGAGGCAGACCTCAATTGTTAACCGACAGTATATATGCCGCTGCTCAAGCAAAGGTATGATTGATTCATCCACCACCAGGGCGTAGCCCTGTCAATTCCTCTTGGATCTGCCTCTCAGTGCCGGGGTTACACTCACAGTACTATTGAAGACAGTAGTCGTGTTTTGACAGACTAGGCTTATACCTGTAAATCACAGTGTCACTCAGACGCTCGTGGCCGAGTCGTGTCCAACTGCTAACCGGGAAATCACAGTATCGAAACTCCATGGAATTTCGTGAGATGCGCACTGCCGATGATTCTCAATAAGGATAAAAGATGAGAGGTACTTGTTCAGTTGAAACACCCTTCCAGTGCCTAACTGCGATGCCGTCCGAAGGAAACACCAGGGCCAGGATGCTGTCGGGTTCGAACCACGGACCTTCCGGTCAGTAAATTCGCGCTCTAAAGACTGAGCTCTCTCGCCCCCATAGGGATAAAACAGCTTACGGTGCTCCTCAGCGTAGATTGGTCTCACTCACAGGTTGAAACCTCTATTAATACCTCTTGCACCTTTTCTGAATATAGGTATGCTGATCGACTGTCCTCTGTAATCTGGAACACATTCTCAGTCCCTCCTGGGCGTTGGCGGAGGCTCACCTGGCCCGACAGGTCGATGGCTTAATTCAGCATATGTATTCCATAACGATTGGCAGTCAAGTATTCAGGCTTGTAACGGCTAATGGCCACGTGATCTATTTAATTCCACGGTTATTCGGTAGTAAGATAACGACGTCCGCTGCGCCTAAGCCCGATGGTGCTGAGAGACGACTGATGGTCAGCAGAGAGTTGTAAAACACGTTCGTCACTATCATTACGTTTTTGGTATAAACAGAACTTGCCACCAAATCACAACTCGCGTGAACTGAGATTCCCTACTTACACACTGAAATCTGCGACTACGACTATACCTGAACTCTTGTGGGTGGACAAAAACGGTGGTTATTTCTCGATGGAATGCGTCTTTTACAGAATCAGAGCTAGAGGTTGTTGGTACATAGGCGGAAACTATGACCAAAGGACAGTTAACAATTAACAGTTAACAGTTAACCAATGAGAGTCTTCACGAAAGTGAACATGCGAATGGGACAATATCGACTGTTTACAGGTATCCAGTTAATCAAGGACGTGTTAGCTCAGGAGGCAGAACTATAACAACACCGGTGCAGCCGGTCGCGGTAACTGAAGAATCATCTGAAGTTCACAGTCGATAATGTCTAGACTGTAAGCGTGTTGTAAGCTCAACTACTGTGTTTGGATCGGACTTCAGAAATGGAGCAAACTTCTGTCAATAAAGGCTGTAATAAAACTGGGTAATAAGGTCTGGAGTCCACACGTGAACAGTAGTGTGCAGTTGATCACTTCGCTGAGTGTTCGACTGACTTATCTACATCTGAGTTCTGTGGAAGAGTGTTCGTCGAGTGAGACGAGAGGGGTGTAAGAGATAATATAAAAAACGAGAGGCGTCAGCAGCCGCGTGTTTTCGCTTATCCGCCCTGCTGAATGACCCGGCTGATGTCAGTACACGACGGTCAATGTGGATTGAAGGTACACTTTGCTTGCGTAATTCGTGGTTATATGTGGGCTCATGTACTGTCCAGACAGAAGGACGGTTAATCCCTCAGCCTGATCCTCTAGCTCAAAAGCTTGACCACGGACTAGCAGTGGTTGGCGTAGAGGATATGTTGCTAAACCTCTTCCAATTCCCTAGTATGGAGGGCCAGGAGACTGTTTGCGAGACCTCCATCCACTGGCCGACTTGATAGGAGACAGTGGATGCCGAATGCATATCGTCCTCTATAGCAAACCGCCCCACTACGCTAAATTCCAGTCTCTTCACAACTGAAAGAAATGTGTGACTGATCCAATGAACAACCTAGGTGTTCTACTGAAAGGACCATTTTATTTCACAAGTGAAACAACTCAAAGTGAATTACTGTTCGCAAAGTACCGACAACGTGGTCAAAATGCCTCACTCTTGTACTATGTTATAATAGGATGTTCTGATGGATAAAGGATTCACCAACACATTCAAAAAGAGGTCTAGTCAACCGTTAAATTCATTATAGCACTACTTCGCCTAATCTTACTTTCGAATCGATACACTTTTTTTCCAGGTTGCACTGTATACACTGCCCAATGTTTCCTCCTCCGTTTAGGTGATCCCGGTCTCGGCAAAAGTCAAATGCTACGTGCCACCGCAAGTTTGGCTCCTCGCGTCATCTATGTTTGCGGTAATACGGCGACTGCAGCAGGTCTTACTGTCAGCACCATTCGAGAGGGAAGCGGTAACGGGGGAGGTTTCGGCCTTGAAGCGGGTGCACTTGTTTTAGCTGACCAAGTAAGCCAACTAATTTGTGTTAGCAGCGGTGCATTCATTCACTATACTCCTCCCATCTTCTCATCAACCAACCACAATACTTTACTAAGCACGGGTCACCAGTGATTCATTTTGTCACTTCTTCCGGTGAATTTTGTAATTATTGCTCAGTACTTGGAAGAAATTCATCACGGTCCTTTTTCCTCGAAATCGTCTGGAAAGCCCTCTCAACTACAATACACTGGGCGAACTTCTATGCACTGGTGAGCCCTGGGCATTAGGTAATACCTCTTTTATGATATGCATTTGCTTACGTGGGCACCTTTGTCCCCATAGCATCCCCTCAGTGATCTCTGCAACGGCGCCGCCCTCTCCTTAGTATGTAATTCTGTTGCTCGTCTTCTCTGCCCTCTTCTGCTCTGTCTATTTTGGTTAACGTCACGTCATGTTATGTCCAGGTGCGTAAGAAGCTATACCGAGGTCAGGCGTTCTATCGATCAAGTTTTCGTAAGGTGTAGATCTTATTGGTCCTGATAGTGCTTGACACATGGTAATATCCCCTCAGGTAAACACTTTTTTTCGGTACTATGACCTTTCAACATTAACCATTCCTATAAAATCCGACATTCAAAGTAACCGTCGTCCTCCAAGGGGCGAGTTAGTTTTGGAGCTTTCACCTCGTATTTCGCTGGGAAGGCAATAAACACGATGCCTCTATCTCACTGTAACTCGAAGTCATCGATAGTCTATCCCATGGGTTCCAGACGACCCTCCAGTCCATAGCCTTTGGTAGTGAAACTCATTTGAACCACTACCGGTTGACAAGTATAGGAACAAACATGCCAGTTTGCTTCCCTGTAGCTTCACCGATTGTCTACAGTGCTTCAGACAGGTAACATATGCTGGTCTTCTGATTACCAACATCTATTTCTCTGTTAATCATTTTTCCGGTATTTTGTAGGCCGTTAGGTGCTTTTGAAGTTTAGCTGTTCTAGGTAGTCCCGAGGTCCACGGTACTGCAGTTCCTGTACTGAGGGTCGCAGGATTGCGGTTCAGTCGCGACTCGATATCTGCGTCAGTGTGATCATCATTATCGACAGCGCATCGGTCTTCGACACGGATGCGTCGCTACCGTACATCCATAATTTATTTGAACCTTATTGTGTATCAGGTCCCTTCGCCGCCTACGGGAAGGAACCTGAGGCTCGCCCACCACAATTATTCCAGAAACTCATTTAGACGGCTGGGTAAAAGTGACAGCAAGAACACCATTGACATCGGTTGGTAGCCATATCTTGTGGCGTCTCCAATCATGCGCAATGAGATCACTGCTGCGGTCCGATAAATATAGTATGCCATTCTGCTGTCTCTCAAAGGCCCAGTACGTGGGTTGACTCAGGCTGACCATCATCACTGAATATTTTCACCTAGCGATCGCGATCGTCTGGCTTCACATTACGTTTTCTTTGCAACTCATAGACTGCTACTGGGTCGTAATATACTTTTTTCAATTGCCCGTAACCCAAAAATATCCAAAATTCTGGTGCACAGTACTTGTTTCTTGAAGCGTGTATAAAAACTGATCGGCTGACTTTTGTAAACCTATCCAATACAAAGAATGTTTACACGAGGTTAGACGAACCACTTGCGACTACCCTTGATCAAATATTTCTCCCCTCTTTCAAGTTGATTCAGATGTGGAGCGTACCAAATGCCACATAATAGTCAGCTCTCGGGTGAAATAGTTGCCCAAATCCGAACCCTAGTCCTCCCATTTTTTCAACCGATGCCGATTTCCACACCTCATTGCCCCGTTGCCTGCTTTAGCTGCAGATAATCTAAGGAACCCCCCAGCCGTTTCATCTTATCATACGGACGATCAATCGTCTTCAGTTTTGCAACTGCTCACAACTCCCAGTTTTGTTTGATTCGGATACCACTGATCTCCTGACATGCATTAACAGCATTCGCAGTTCATAACCCCGGCGGATTTTTCCAGTCTATTTTTACTATGTTTTCGTTGCTCGAAGAAGTCGTTTTGCGAAACGCTTTCGTCTGCGCGATAGCTTTTCTGTACAAGAATATGCGTAGTCTTTGCGTCTCCATATTACCCAGCACGGTTGTGCTCACTAAGTCCCTTCCATGCCTATAAATCCTTCGGAAACGCTTTCTGTAGTTCATTTCCGGGCTTTATTTGCGTCTCTTGTTCTCCTCAGGGCTGCTGTTGCATTGACGAATTCGACAAGCTTGCCTGTGATCCTGCCGTTCTGTTAGAAGCCATGGAGCAGCAGACCATCAGCGTCGCACGGGGTGGTCTGGTAGCCAACCTCCCGGCCAGAGCTGCCGTACTGGCTGCTGCCAACCCTGTCGGTGGCCATTATGATTCTACACGTACCCTCGAGGAAAATCTTCGTATTCCTCCTGCGTTACTTTCACGGTATGATGTTGCTTTTTTACTCTCGTCGCAGAGGCTTGCCTTTATACTATGTGGGGTGGGAACAACGCTACGTTGTTCGATGGATGAATACTCGTATTTGTTTGTAACTGTACAGGATGCCTGTGTAGTCACAGAAGTGGGAATATTTCCCCAGAGCGGAACAAAAAACAGACTCTTCATATTTGCAATAGTGGTTTCTTTCATTTTCCTCCTGTAGAGCAGCCACATTGTGCGTACTGAAACAACAATAGAGCCACAAGTGCAGCCATCGATATCAACACCAGTGTCGAAGACCGGCGCTTCCCTGAAATACAGGCGTAATACTTTATTTAAATAAGGGACGATGAAGCACTTTGCTTAGACAAAAAAAGAAAGTGTGCCTAATGCTAACCGGAAGCTGTCCAGAAATGATTTCTCCAACCTTCAGCTCGACACCCTGGATAGAATCTGCTCAGTCTTACCCAGCTCGACACCCTGGATAGAATCTGCTCATAACGTCTGCTCAGTCTTACGTTCTTACGGTCCTAAAGAAGTGGACTGAGGGTGATCAGTGATTCGAATTTTGAAGGTGACACGCGAAAGCTGGGTCGATTGCTTTCTTTGCGATGTAAAGTCACTGTGGAGAAAACACGCTGCATTCTTTTAGGAGTGCATCTGTTCTGGCCGATTCCCAACTCGTTTCACCATGCTATTCACAAAGCAGAAACTACAAAGATCGGTTGTTAGTTACGTCAAAATGACAACCTCCTATATTGAAGCATCCCGTGGACATATGAACCAGCTTAGGACAACACAAAGGTTCGTGACAACGCTCAAAAGACTGTCGCTTGTCTGTTGGACCAAATTCCAACGCCATTCTGCTGAAAAACAAAGACGAACGTTGCGCAGTCTGGGAGGATCTCTTCATCACCCAGATTTACTCTCCACGTTTCCCGCAGATGCTCATGAGTATGTTGGCAATCTTTCCAAAGCTCAGATGGATTTACACTCACTAGGTGTCATATTCAAGACAGCTCCAGAGTGAATCGACTAATTGCAGGCGTAAGTTCATTTTGAGTGACTATACGGTCAAGTCAACAACGGATGCGGATAAAGCAGAATGGTTCGCATCTGGTGTTGCTGTCAATGGTGATGAAAAGTTGTGAATACAGATTGGCTTGCTTCCGCACTATCGGAGATTGTCTGGAAACATAGGTAAAGTGTTGCAAGTTCCGTAAGTGCAGTAATCCACGTTCTGCACAAAATTTCGTCTTCCGCGAATTCTTCCACTGACTTGATCATTCCTCAGAATATCTAGGAAATTGCATGTTGTGCGGAAAACACGGGTGCTTAATGATACTCGGCTTGCGCAACACACCGCCGAGTCTTCATAAACATTTTGACACAACCTTCCGTTTTATTTTCAATTCCTGTCTTCTGACTATCGTCCTCTTGCCACTAAGTTGCTCATCGTTTCTCAGTGTCAAACTAAAGCCATGTGTTTTCCGCTGCTCTCAGGTTCGATTTGGTTTTCGTCCTCCTTGACCGTCCGGACGAGACAGCGGACCGACTTTTGTCCGAACATGTCACAGCAGTTCACACAGGTTCGTGGAAACCTAGCAGTTTCGTTTGCACACCCGCGAGTCAACCCGGTTCCGATCGAACTCCGAGACCTCATATATCCGCTGTTGACATAGATCCTCAGGCTCCCTTGGCTCAACGACTAGAGATACGTGTGGGTGAACGGGTTGATTATATCCCTTCGGTCTTGCTGCGCAAATACATTCTTTATGCACGAAAATATGTGATGCCAAGGTGAGCCCAGTAATCATTCCTTGGGTTCTGTGGTAGCCGGTGCTTTCTTCATTTTTATCGCACTAAAACATTTTTGTTCGCTTCCGCAGTTCCGTGGCATAGCTCGCTACTCTTCAGATGTGATCAATTTGTACTGCTTCCCACTGACTACAATTGTGTTCCAGAGTTCTTGGTATTATTATCTTTTGATAAATTCGTGAGACCAGTGAAACCACAAAGTGTTTCCTGTTTGAAGAACCATAATGCGTTCTTTGCATCGGCGAAATTTTAGTCCCATCGATATGTTTCAAACTACTCTTGTGAGCATACAAAGTAAGTATCTGTTTCGTCCCTATTTTTACTCCTATTTTTACGCCTATTTTTACTCTTACCTATCGTTAATGGACACAATACCACAACGAATAATAGTTGTTGGTCCTCATCTTCCTGATCATCAGGAACGAGTTCTTTGGGCACCTGGCCAAATTTGATTATGAAGACCCATTGTGATTCTAGTACAATGACAGCTGTTAGAAGCCCTGTTTACCAAATATTCTGCATTGTTTTATCATGCGAACAATTGTTATTGTGTTATTCCACAGCTCACATGTAAGGTATGCCAAGAACTAGTGCTGTACACACATGAGTTGAACTAGTAGTCCATGAAAGCCTAGTCGTGTGGAGCCACTTTTGGCATGAAGTTTTACCAGCAGTTTTTGTGAGGTGAGCCATTTAACGTATCAGTTGACTGATAAGCCCTGCACAGACAGAGGTAGATTCCACATTTGTTGCAAAAACCCACTAGTACGAGATGATCCCATACTTTCGGGAGGATATGGAATGACCAAAATCGCGCTTGCCTGATTTATTGCCAGTCTACCATAGTTACACTGCGTGCATGAGACCAACACTGTGATCTACGGGGGTCATCATCATCCGCAGGGGCAGTCATCATCGTCAACTGTAGGAACCGTGTACTTGCCGTACAGTGGTTGTAGCTGCCACAGTTTCGTTCGCCGATGATTTGGGGAGGTGAGGTAGGTAGCTGCACATTGGAGGCGGGAGCTGATAAATTGGTGCGTAACTACACCACTACCAATTGACTGTTAAGTGAGGGGATTGGGAAGGGAGCTATGCATTGAAGGCAATAGCTTGGATGCACGAGCGCCATTGTGGGCCATGTCTGACAATGTCTCTAACCATTGATGTGGCCCGTCTCGGGGTCCCCATCCAGGAAGATGGCAGTGACCAGCGCAGCTGAGTTTGCTGGTAATGGCTTTTATACTTCGCTGCCAAGTCATTGTTTGACCGCCTCTGGCTCTCTTCCACCCTTCACATGATTGTGCGAAAAGAACACTTCGAGGAATTCGGTCGACTGGCATGCGCAGCACGTGGCCAAGCCAGCGCAGCCTATGCAGTGTGATCAGTTCATCTATCGAGGGTGAATTATTTCTAACGAATACCATTCGACGTATTTCAATGCTCCGAAGACATCGGTAGTCAAACACTCTATATCACTGTTTGCTCATATGAGGAACTCTAAGTAGTTGGTCTGACTGAGTTTCATACCGGAATTATAGTGTTGCACTCCTTTTCTCACAAAAGTTGATTTGTGACTCTTTTAGGTATCCACAGTTGACCTCTCTCAGTTTTTCTATATTTAGTCTTTCGACAGCCGCTGCAATGACACTCAGGGACTTTTACTTGGAACTGAGGCGCAACCGACATGAGCGTGATACGTTTCCCGTCACTGTGCGGCAGTTAGAATCCCTCGTTCGTCTCACGGAAGCCCGTGCCCGCGCTGAACTTCGGGAAGAGGCCACGAAAGAGGTCAGTCTCTTCAAGCATTCTGACGTCTCTAGATTTGCCATGAATCTTCATCGCATCGCGCTTGGATTTGCATAAAGGCTTTCTTTTCAAGGTACCACTTTTCTTAGCGGTTTATGTTCCTTGATAGCAGTCTATTTTCCAGTGCTGCAGATTGTTACCGTCTTATTGTTCCAGTCTTATCAAAGCGCGTTAATCGGTGTTTCTTCACGACCAGGATGCACTGGACGTTTGCCAGTTGATGCGTGCTACCGGTCTGGGAACTGGTCATGTGGGTGGTACGCCAGCCAATGCGACATTGAGTGAGATTGCTAAAAGCATTCCGGTATCTCGTCGCGCGACCTCCGACTCGGGTCCGGCGGCAGCGAAGCGTTTATTAGCTGCGCTCGAGGTTAGTATTTTCGGAACCCTTTTGCATATACGAAGTAAATGATTGTCATCTTTTCGAAAATTTGAACTCTGTGGCTGATCTCAGTTATAGTATGTCTTCTGAACGTAAATTGACAGGTTGTCCCTAGAGTATATTGTTCAGGGTTTTCCGTAGATTGTGCAGTACCCGAAGTTCGCTCAAACCCGACTGTAATGAAACTCGTCTAGTTGGTGCACAAAGCTCGGAAACCGGAACTACGTTTCATATGTGACGCCAGGTTGGTGTGGCACCGCTTTCAATGGGTCGCATCTGAAGCGCTATACTGGTGGTCCTTTTGGTTCGTGATAACAAGCTGTATACGGTAGGAGTTGCTGTTAGGCGTTGCAAGTTCATCCAAAGGGCACTCATGTTACAGCCATCGTTTGCGTGACCCAGCATCAGAACTTACGTAATAGGGCTTCTACCTGTACAGATTTCCTCTACTACGCTTGTTAAGTCACTATTTGCTGAGAACATCGCTGTTTTCTATGCTGAATGCGGAATTTTACGGAGACAGATAAATGCTTCCGCTCATTAGTTGGGCCCGCCTTCCAAGCCGTGAACTACCCGATCCACATTGTACTTTGCTTGAACTCCTGATATATGTGGTTGCTGATCTTTGTCAAAAGTGTCTTTGTCCTTCATTTTAAATACGGTTTGTCATACCATACTGTTGGAAATGACATCTGTAGACGTTTGCGTCTGCGCGATACTAAGCCTCTCCATGCCTCGCTCTTTTCTTTCCACACATGATTTGTTGTAATCCGACAGCAATAAGGCATCGGCGTTCAACATTGTTACTGTTTCATCAGGACCGTGGTTGGGATTGTTACAGGAGTGTCGCGTGTATCTCAAGCGAAATGATGGATAGCTAAAATGGTATCCAGAGCAGAAGAAACGTGGCCGATAAAAGCTTCACATGAGCAGCGAAATAGACTTTGATGGAACTGATACAATTAAATACTGAATCCCAACTGAATCTTTCGTTTATGCTATTCTTCCACTGCATGTGCCGGCTCATGTTTCAGCCGGTACGACATTCGAGATATCGAAGTATATTTTCTTGGACGAACACTGCTCACAACATTACTGAATACTCTTCGACAGCCCATGACCGTTTCACTGTTGGCTGATCTCGTCAGGTAGGCACAGTTCCTGTCAACCTCGTCTTCTAATTGAGCCCAAATTGCAAGAAATTCGCGGACGAACTACACTCATTTGCACACCGATTTGGTTTTAACGGAACAGTCAGTTGAATCTCTTTTATGAGACATCAGGCGGCCTTTGTATAGCATATTCAGTTGAAGAATATCCTAAACGAGAGATTCAGTTGGAATTCAGGTGAGTCTTCCGTAGAAATCAAATTCGTTTCGAGTTTCGTACGAAATGGATTCAAGTAGATCATAAGGTTGACGGAAACTCAGGGACCGCGCCTACCTGATGAGCCCGGACAACGATGAAACGGTCTTTGTCTGTCGAAGAACTTTCAGCAATGTTGTGAATAGTGTTCGTTCAAGTGAATGCTGTTTTACACACCGAATCTAGTTGCCGATATGCTTTCGCGTCCTGTTGCTGTAGTTGCTTCGTTATTTGGTGACTGCGACTTGAGGAATGAACTTCTGTCACAGTTCAAACTTTGCCGATTTCCTCTCACAACGGTTTATATTTTGCTGTTTTTATTTATCGCAGCTTGCTGCGCGGAACTCCAACAGTCGTCTTTTCACTCGCGCAGAAATCCAGACGTTGGTCACTGGTCTAAGCCTGTCTGCGGGCAGCGTCGATCCGCTGATCAATCGACTGAATGATTCTGGCGCCCTGCTCAAACAAGGACCAACACTGTATAAGCTCATTTAACTTCAGATTGATACGCCCTTTACGGACCCACTCGAACTGTCTTTCTTTCTACGCAACATTTCTGCCTGTTTTTTTTAAAGAACTTTCTGCCATGAACCGGCTTGTCGATACCACTATGATTCACGACTTCATCTCTACAAATTTGAGGATAACACATAGAAATGAGCCTTTGCAAGACACGCTGAGTGTATTTAGTCGCATCACTTGGAGTAAAAAATAACTAACGGAACAAGACCCTTTACCGTCGGGATGTCGAAATCAAGTCAATCACCAAGAGGGTGCAAACAATATGAACGGTTTCTTCTGCTTATACAGTTCTGGCAACAATTAATTCAACACCCAAAAAGATACTGCGGACCAGACCCGGTGCGTCGCGGAGCAGCTCATTCCTGCATATTTCTGTAGTCCAATCCTAGGAAAACCGTACTATCTCCTGAAACATAGGGTTCGTTCCATGAGGAAATCAACATGAACCCCAATTGACAGCCAACCACGGACAGGCCAATGCTTTGATCGGTGTGCATGTGCTAGCCTACCTGACCAATAGGTGGATGTCACTGATTTATAACTAGATCCGTGGCCGAAATCGAAAAACGGCATTGGGTAAGATAACCCGATATTCGACTTATACCCATTTGGTTTTGACAGGAGAGTCACATGGAACCCAGCTAAATCTCTCGCTTATGATGCGCTTGCCTGATGTGCTCAAGAAGGGCGAAACCGGTCGTGGGTTGTCGATGAGCTTGCGAGTAGCTTATTACGTCCATATAACCCGACATTTAGCTGTCGTTTTCAATGGTTGTACCTGGTTTTTCATGACCGCACGTTGAGACGCCTCACTTTCCACTAGTTGTGCCAAAAAAATTGAATTGGCCTCCTTCGGATGGTCCTTTTTCCTACCATGCACCATCGCGGGGACAATGACGCAGCTAATGAGGGGATAACCCTTCTAGTTCCAGCTGAACGCCTGAAATGTTTATGATAGAAGAACCGTGTTCATGGAAGAAGTGTACGTGGAATATGAGTCAGTAGAATCTGTTGGTGTTTTGTGGTAACCCTTGACGGTGGGAATCCAGTGGGCGTACAAACTAAGCATCAAATTGTGACGACGATGATTATGATATCAGTGTTACTAGGAATCATTTGTATCGAGAGCGGGCACACCCACGGTAATATCACAACGAATTCGTTGGTTTAATTTACTCCTCCCGCCCGGTTTTTTGGGAGGACGAATACAGGTGCTTGCTTGTCATAACTGTTCATGACAGATCTGTGGGCGATTCGCAGCTCTGTATTCATCTCTCCAGTTCTTATCTTTTTCACTTGCTAAATTTGACCAGTCCAATATTTACTCCTCGATCCATAGGGCTTCTCAGTGTTACATATTGCCAAGATGGGCTTTGTATGTGTGCACATCATCAAAAGAATAGTCCATATGCAATGCATTAGTAAGTACACTATTCACTGAGTTGTGCATTGACTGACTAATTCTGTCGTGTATGATCAAAACGTCTTTGTTTTGCCTCTGATCACGTGACATTTTAAACTGCACATCGGATCAATACAGGAATGAGCTCCAATCGATCTGACAATTAGGGCGATGTTGGCTGTCCCTTGAGTGGATCATGCCGGATGGGAAAAGAGATTCGAATGAACGTCCAGCCGAACGACAATATCGTACCCTACTGCGGATTTCTTCGGTCGATGAACATAGTACGGTTGTTGGTAGGCCTTCAAACGATCGACCCAGTGTGTTCAGCTGGAAAGATGAAGTACGCTGTTATTATCCCCATTTTATTATGACATCTTTGCATAGAGCTGCTGGAGTGTATCAGAAAACACGAAGTCCAAGGATTTCCGTCGAAAACGTTTCAAAAAGCAAAAAGGCGAATATTTAGCTACTAAGGAACCGCCACCAGAAATTTTACAAGAAATTTCGAGGTTGAATGAACAACAAGCGACCGATAGCCCAGGAGTAGCGGCTAACCCAGAGAAGAAAGCGAGCCCTCCAGCATCTACCGGACAAAACAAGCCACAATCTTGAGCTAACATGCGTTGCATTTTTATTTGCCTCCTCATTGTGCACATGGCACTTACCGATTGGTTAATGCGATCTCTGGACATTTGAGTTCGCCTAATATATTTTGATTATTTAGGCCGTATTTTCAAGGATGGTCTGAACAGATGCACGCACCGCGGACCCTGCTGTTAATGTCCGTCGTAAATCAGATGTCACATCTGGTAAAAACTTCGGACCTATTGTGTTTGCCAACTAGGATCTTTAACAATAGCCCAGCAGCTGCTTTCTTACTCGGGATGTTTATCGCATGAGTTTTAACGGGCTAGTCAACTTGTATCCCTCACTGGGGGTGAGGAATTCATTCGCTGTCTCCTTCGCCTCGAGAATCAACAAACCAAAACATTAGGCAGATTCATTTTCTTATTACAAGGATCGCTTACTGATGTAAGTCCAGATGCCAAAAGAATCGCTAATTAGACGTACGCTGTTCGCCGAAAATTGCTCAATGGTCGTTCACGACCGATATGCGCATTAAACTGAATCACGACTTCTTACGGGATTTGGATATCTACCCGGTTGGTTACTTGACTTAACTGGTCCATTGAATGCCTTCGACTGAGCGCGCCAGACTAAATGTACATCTGGGTTACGGGTTGCGAAGCACACCACGCCCATCCTTTAGTCCATTGTCCCAAGTCAGGCTACAGTGCTTTTTCTATCCATGCTGCTTAATTGTATTCTACTGTCATAGCGCGGTCTGATACCTAGCCTATGCGTTGTAAAGAGAATGTAGCATTATCATGTGTGAAAGCCGTGGTAAACGATGCTATGTGTTAGTGTCCGATTTGCTGCTGAAGTAAGCCGATGGTCATTAGTCATATTTCTCATAGATATGTTCCGATACTGAATGTTCACCAGAAAACCTGGAACACTCGGGTCTTAGAAAGATATTGGAGTTTTATCGAGATGGCTCAGTGGTTAGAGCGCAAATTCACTGACCGGAGTCTCTGTGGTTCGAAACTGACCTCTGCCTCTCGACTTCCCCTGTCTAGGATTGGGCAACCTGGCAGCACCCCGGCCATCGTGCTTCCTTCTGGTGGCATGGCAGTTAGGCACCGAAAGGGTGCTACAGCTGAATGACTTTTTTCATCGGGTCAATTCTTCAGTGCGACTAGACAAGGTAATTAGATATTTAAACTCGTTCCGGTCGTTGTTCATAAAATCCGCTGGAACAGTTTCCACGCTGTCCAAGATAGCTGGATACATTTGGCCTGGCATTTTACCCATTAAATGCTTTACCTAGATATGAACTTAACTGAAGAAGCACGGTTAGAAGTCGCGCAGTGCCACGGGTTAAGACGACCTACTGAAATGCATGAAAACATCCCTATAGGGATACCCAACCACACTCGAATGCATGCCGACAATGGACGCACTATATGCATTTTTGACGAATACTATGCCTCCCAATGTGGTGCCTATCGAACGCAGGATGGTATTAGATCGGTTGTCCGGTGGGGTAGCAATTAATTGCTCTACCACCAACTTTTTACTGAGGCTTTCTTTGAATACATAATGATAATGATATCTGAATATCAATAGCTCGGAGTTGGCTGGCACTTGATCTGTTCACCGAGAGTGGCAGTTGTCTTGCAGACTTTTCATCACCGTGCGAGGGAACATCGTCAGTGTTATTACTTTCGCACACTCAATCCCCCTGGAAAGGCCGTGCACCATAAGGTGTTGTTCCCCGTTTAATAACCACTGGCGAAACTCATGTGAGCACAGCACACTCCTCTTACGGTGAAGGCACAAAATGTTTCCTGTTTGAATAACCGTAATGCGTTCTTCGTATCGGCGAAATTTTAGTCCCATCGATATGTTTCAAACTACTCTTGTGAGCATACAAAGTAAGTTTCTGTTTCCTCCCTAGAAATGCCTATTTTTACTCTTACCTATCGTTAATGGACACAATACCACAACGAATAATAGTTGTTGGTCCTCATCTTCCTGATCATCAGGAACGAGTTTTTGGACCACCTGGTCAAATTCGAGTAGAAAACGCCATTCTGATTGATTAACAAGACCCTTATGTGATTCTAGTACAATGACAGTTGTTAGAAGCCCTGTTTACCAAATGTCCTGCATTGATTCATCATGTGAACAATTATTATTGTGTTATTCCACAGCTCACATGTAAGGTTTGCCAAGAACTAGTGCTGTATACACATGAGTTGAATTAGTAGTCCATGAAAGCCTAGTCATGTAGAGCCACTTTTGGCATGAAGTTTTACCAGCAGTTTTTGTGAGGTGAGCCATTTAACGTATCAGTTGACTGGTAAACCCTGCACAGACAGAGGTGGATCCCACATTTGTTGTAAAAACTCGCTAGTATGAGATGATCCCATACTTTCGGGAGGAAATGGAATGACCAAAATCGCAAACTGAGTGGCTTCCGTGACGGAACATCTGCTCGGTTAAAGCGTCTGCTGTATGCATCGGGTTCACACCCTACCTTCCCTTTCGTTTGCGTCCTATATCTTCATATTATATTTTGTCCATATCCCCACTGCAAAGTAATAAAACTAACATTCACAAATCTCCTCTCATCTTTCCCCGTGTTTCCCGAAGGCCGAATATAACCCGTTTTCGTGTTGGCGTTCCGTTGTGCACATCAGCCTATCCATCTGTTCATGTAAGATCAAAGCTAACCGACTAAAGTTAGTTCCGATTTTCAACCGCAATATTTCGAGGCGATAGTAATCGCTCGTCAAAATTCCGTCCGATCGTTGATAGATCTATTATTCCCAAGGCAGAATGACCAATTTTGTTTTCTCCCCGTGCTGTACCTTGGTACCGTGCAATTTACCCATAAGGACCCGCGAATTGACATCCGCAGATTGATTCTGTTACGGAAACTGCATTAGACTGGTCGCTTCCAGGCCAGACTGCATGTCACTCAGTGATTATTCCCTGTAGTTTTCGCCCACGAACACGTGCTCGATTAGACGGTCGTAACAAGCGAGTTCATTAGCACTCATAGCAACTCACTCCCCCCCCCACTAAAACAGCCACCAAACATGCGACACAGTCTACAAAACGGAAAGGCACATTACATGCATCAGCAACGGCCCTTCTGAAGACTTCAGCACAATAGGTACGTGGGAGAGCTTCCAGCCACACTTCAGCTCCGGGTATTCCGGTCTAGAGCTATATCAGCACCAAAAGTGGACCACTCCTTCAGCTTTCCGTCCGGCGGGCTAGGTGTTGTTTCATCTGAAACTCCGATGGCCATCAAACCGCAAGAGGCTAAGCAAACCAGCTACGCTTATGGCGGTGGCGCAGGGTTACGAAAAATGCTGTGGGGCACGTTACGTCAGCGGGACTGCCTTGGTTAAGGAGGCATGGTATCCATAATTCTCGTCAGGGCAAGTATCTCCAGAAGCCATCCAGCAGAATACATGGTTTAAAAACGTAAATTCGGGCCTGCGGCCTGCAAACTCACAGAGGACAATTGTCTGCCAACTGAAGACAGTTGACTCGTGGAGTGTAGACTTTCCTGGAGGGGGGGTAATGCTCCAGAAACAGGCTGAGGGGCCATAGGGGGAGCAGTTGTTTGGTGGTCACCATGCATAGCCCTTGAGGCACCATTTCAGTGGCGAACCAAATCGACTTGAGGAATAGTTCTCAACAAAATTTTGCCTAGTGTGGGTCGTATGTGAAAGCGTTCCACTGTTAGGGATGCGTAAACGAATCGTCAGGAAACCAGCTATCGACGGACAAAGCCATTCACAAACTGGCTATTCCTGGAATGCACGGAAACTGACGGCACGGAATTTGCCATGGGTGCACTTTCATAAAGGTGGACTGGACGTTAATTGGTGGATCTAGTGTCAATGCTTTCTAATGATGCCCGCTTAGTTGCTGACAGGTATGTTTCCTAACAAGAGCAATTTGAAGTGCCTGGAATCTGTTTCAAGAGCGGCGTTTAAAAGCTAGCCGGAATAATGCGGGAAATCGGGCGGTCTTTTATACCTGTCAAGATCACCGGCATTTCAACAGACACAATGTGACTTCCGTCGTGTACTTCCGGGCACCACGATCTCGAAATAGCACAGTGAGCGCCGCTCAGCTGCAGATATCACATTCCCCTAAGATTGGACTGAATAGAAAAGGTAGGGTCTGTAAACCATCCAGCGGTCGGCCGGTGGTCGCCGATGACTTGTTCATTACGGTGGAATTACCTTTGAGAACCAATATTCCTATACT
Organism: Clonorchis sinensis; assembly: GCA_003604175.2. NCBI lineage: Eukaryota > Metazoa > Platyhelminthes > Trematoda > Opisthorchiida > Opisthorchiidae > Clonorchis > Clonorchis sinensis. The sequence goes on from CM030369.1 coordinate 113,685,474, forward strand.
GCTCAAAAAGCTGTGTGCAGTGGCATTAGTAGTCAGACTTTCACGCCTTACTGTCTGCCCCCCCAGGCAAGGCCAACTCTCTTGTGTGTTACACCTTGGTGTCCAAGACCCGGCAAGTGGTACCCGAAACAGGCCCCCAATCTCCAGGTTAAGTAGTCAGAAAGCTCCTCTCTGAAAATGACGAAGACTGCAAAGAGAACACGTACGTGTTTCACATTTCTAGGAGCCTGGAAGGTGAGCTTTCACGTTGCGAAAGAACTCCAACATTGCAAGATGGACCATGTTGCACCCGGTGAGACCCAACTGGTTGATCACGGAAAGCTATCAGAAGCCGGCTTCGGTTATATCTTCTAATGTAACGGCACAAGAAAGCCTATGCACACACGTGTTTGGAGTTACAGATCACGTAAGTGAAAGAATGATGGATCAACCGAGAATGATTACAATCCGACTCCACCTGACAATAGTGAATTCGGTCGAATTTGTCATCGCCTACGTTCCTGCAAAATCACTCCAAGAAGGGGAAAAGAGTAAATTCTATGATCAACTGTTTGGCCTGCTCGGTCGCTCTCTGGTGAGCGATTTCAATGCTTGGATCGACAAGGACTAGGACCCCTGGAAGGATCTGATGGAAAGCTTTTATCTATTTTCGCACCATCTGAGCTCTTGAAAACCAACACGTGGTACGGTTTGGGGTGAACGGTGCTTGCTGCATAGACCTATTTAAAAATGGGGCATAGACACTTGGTCGACTCCATCACTGTGCGGCAAAACATTTTCCTATTATATTGACCACAAAATTGATGCGTAGAGCCGAATTCAATGCTGATCACTCTTTGATAGGCACTGTAATATGCATTGCGTTAAGAAGTCTACCACATGGCGAACCAGATATGCATGAAAGGGATGTAATAAAGCTGAAAAACGAGGAAGTTGCACCGAATTTTCGCAGAGCAGGTGACTAAGTCCAAAGCATTCTCGAAGACCCGTGGGCTCAAGTGTGGACATATATCCGATCAGTACTGTGGAATCAATTCGACTGAAGCAGGAAAGTGGATGATGAGAACGACCAATCGAAATCCACCTAAATTCAATGGAAGAATTTGTCTTTCTCAAAATTACTCCAAAATCCGCCAAAACCAGAGACCCGATAGCAACTCATAAGAGACAGAACCCGTAAATGGCAGTCCTAAAGTGTTTCGTTTACCGTGGCGGACAGTCCCTAGCGTGGTTGAACTTGTTCATCATTTATGACCTTCTTTGATTAATAACCTCATTTAAACCGCTTGCATTCTGTGCATCGTCAGGACTAAATTTGTCTTCTCACCGGTAGAATCAATAAATTGGGCACTGGAGTAAATTGTCGATTTTCTACCAAGGAACTGTTGCCTGGTGGTACACAGAGAAGCCTAACTTACTGCATGATTAGAATTATGAAATTCTATAAAAAGACAGAAATCATCTTCCACATCCCTCGTTTAGATTGCTAAACGAATGAAATGCCTGATGTAAAAAAAGGTTGGAACGATGAATCAAACATGGTGAAGAACTTTAATCGTACGCGGACCGCCTTTGTCACTAGGACTTCTTTACCGAACCGAAGAAATCTGCTGACCGAAACTCCAGTAGCTCCGGCTGATAGAAGACAAACTGCATTTCACCATATGAAATTCAAGCGGTTTGGAGACAGCATGATTCAACGCTGTTCAATCGGCCAGAGGACATTTATTTTGATTATGCAGCTCACCTAACCCAACATACAGTGAAGTAATTAGGTAACCAGTCTGAATCCTCAGAACCACCAAGAGCCACAAACCGATCGCTACTGGGATAGTAGTTGGAGGCTCTTTCGCAAAATTCGGAGGAATGATACTGCAGAGCGATCTTCTTGATCTAATGAGCAAAATTTGGGAGCTTGAAAATGTTCCGCAAGGTTACAGGAGTGCAACGATAATTCTTCTGTACAAGGAAGAGGAAGCCAACACTTTATTGTTGACTACTGCGGAATCAGTCCCTCGTGCGCAGCAGACAAAATCATGGCATGCATTCTACTCAGTCAGCTAGCTCGTACCATTCTGGAGTAGAAAATTCCTGAAAAGCAGTGCGGATTTCAAGGCGGTAGAAGTGTCTTATTATTTTGCAAGAAAAATTGAAGAATGTAGTGGGCGGAATCAACCGCCCTATAGCTTTCTTGCAGGCCTTACCAGAGCCTTCGACTCGATACACAGCAACGCACTGTGAATCGTCTGTGCATGCAGATGCGTCAATATCAGTAAGGCCTCGTAAACTGGGATAAATACCCCTGGTGCGGAATAACTTCAAACAATTGTTCAATCGATAGAAGAGCAAAGCCTGAAGCCACGTACATAGCCGAGGTCCTTTAAGCTTATACTTAACAACTGGTCCCATTGTGGTAGCGTGCCAATTTGAAAGTGGCCGGGTGGGTACCGGTTTTGTTCGAAGCGACTCCAAAATCCATATACTACTATTCCAGGGCAGTTTTCACATTCTAAGACCCACTACGGTGTTAGTGTCAGTGGCGTCTTGCTTTGGCCCAAACATAAATATTTCCGATAAGTTTGTCTTTTGTAACCTGCATCCTACATTCCACTAAATGAATGCGTAATGCACATCCGCATTTTTGGTGACACACTATCCACAGACCTGACGCTTGACAATGAAACAAACGTACTAATTGCGAAAAAAGAACGGCATTCAGTCGCCCTGAGAAGAGCACCCAAAGCAGTCACTAATTGCTCATAGAAATCACAGTTGCAGCGTACCAGTTCGTTGTTCCGTCTTCGCTATTTTACGGTATTGAGCCCTGGACGATACTTAGACGGCATGTTCAGATTCTTGACCGACTTCACTTGAAGATACCCACGCACTGCAATGACAGAATCACCAATATCGACATCTTTTAGAGAGCAAACTCTGATGGAGCTGAGTGCAATCTGATGCAAAACCAACTCCGCTGTTTGGTTCGCTTGACACAAAAGGGCGAAACGCTTATCTTAGAACTAATTGTCCAAGGTCAATTGAAAAATGGAGTTTGAGATCAGGAACACCCGAAATGTCGCTATTGGGACAGCCTTAAGTTGAGTTTTTACAACTCTAACCTCTAGTTTTTCTCTGGCATTTGACAAAGCAGCATTAGAAACGGCTCTCTAAGCTGTCGTCGAAACAGTTGAGACAACGCTTCGCGCTGCCGGGAAACAAGTAAATTTTTCAAAGATACCTAAATCTCTTCAATACGGCCTCTACTAAATGGACTAGTGCGTCCTAGGAATGTGTAATTTGCCATGGCATGATCGATCTTATGGATCACAAGCGTACTCACTGTGGCCCCACCACCAGCCTATTCACGGAACCGCCCGATAGTGAAGTATGTTTGTTTCATTTTTAATGATCTCCGCTAGAAATTTTCATCCTAATGGTGACAGCTTTATCAACCGCATGACTGACACAGTACTGCTGCTATCACCTTAACATGGACTGATTCTGGTAGCACTTCCATGGTGCTATACAGGATGCGGAATTATAATTGATGGTACCTCAGTGATGAACAGGTGGTTGGTACCGGAGCATATCATTATTCCATCTTCAGGTCGACTGCTTGCTGGAAGACGAAACTCTGTATGTTGGCCCACCAACTTACATCCTTCGGCGTACATCGTTACCAAGGGCTTGCAAGCAGCACAACAATTGGCTCCACATACACCATCTGTGGCACCGTAAGATGTGTGTCAGTCCGCTGTTTTTATTACCAGCAAGTCCGACACTAACAACAGCGATTTGGACGTGTGTGAGGAAGACTCGAGGAGCAGAAAAAATAAATTCTATTCACAAAGTCGCCATGAGCTAATAGTGAATTATGACGCAGGTTCTGGTTCCATAACTAAATGTGTAAGAACAACATGTGAGGACAACCTGCAAATCTGAATGAGTATGACACCTTAACAAATTGGTAGGACGTACAGCACTTGTTAGGGTTGGGCATTCTTTTTGTTTCGCCAGATGTTGCCTGCCATCAAAACTGCAATTAGTGTACTGATTGTGGTGCGGCTGCGTGAATAACTGCACCTTGGAAATTCCAGATCTAATATTTCAGTACCAACTAACTTGTTTTTTTCTGGACTCTCTAGGCCACAAGAAAGAACCCAGCGGGCCATATCAACGAGCATTTCCAGACCTTGTATTCTGTGACGCTAGATATTCGCCTTTGAAATACTGGAACAACCTGAACTTTCTTTCATCCAAACTCATCATCCTATGCACACGGACTTACGAAACCCAGAGGCCATGAAATGAGCCCGTCCTAAGCCTTACCAACATACTGACGCTGTTCACAAAACCTACATCCGCTAATACAAGTATTCATCCGCACGCCGGTCACATCATCTAGTACTACAAGACTTCTCGTAGAGAACCGTAACATCAAGTTTGAAGCCATGTTGTTTAGTAAGTTTCGGTGAACTATCGAAGAGTGATAGAACAGAATTGAAGTAAGTAACTGTTCCACTACATCCAAAACTGATCCGGAGCAAGATGCCGAACGGAAATTAGGTGATATATTGACGCCTTTATCTCGTTTCGTACATAAAGTTCAAAATAACGAAAAAAGACCGCTTAGTATAAAGTCAGAAACACTAAAGGCATCGGCGTTTGGCCGCACACTGAATAACGAGTGCAACCGATCAGCGCGTCCGATCAGTCTGCGACCACAACGGTCTACGTAAATTATGTGGATAGCAGAGATGTCTATAGAGCGAGGAATGTGAGCAGAAATACAGATCAGTTAGTCAGAAATAAGAAACAACAAGCAGTTTCTTACTTAAAGAACTATAAGCTGTGCTTCAGTTGTCTGAATGCGAATAAATGGCCGGGACCTGTAAGTTCGGCTTGGACGTGCGCCAACCACGAATGCAATTGACAGCATCATCTACGGCTTTATATGGTTGCTCGGCAGATTAGCTTATGAATTCAAAGCTACAAATTTCACGCTTGAACAAAACGGAAGGTTTTAGTAATGTGCCTGTCTATCCTGTATTTCCTTGAGCTACTTCAGAAACCTGTACATTTACAGGTCATGGTTCTAGCACCAGGCCAGTTTCCTGTAAACAAGCTAAATTGCTGGAATTGCCGGTGATACCCTGTATTTTCAATGCCCAGAGAGTTCAGTGCCAAATATCAATGATTACCGGGCTGACCAGATGACAACTGTCACCGTTGAATGAACGCACTGAAATGAAAACGTGCCTGGTTGGTCTGCTTCTCGATGACGGGAAGGCTGGGTAGTCTTATTTAGGACGCTCAAGTTGACCTCGTCTTGTTGAGGCAGACACGGTCATCCTGCATATAAAGACAGTTAGTATCCTTATCGTTTTTTATGTACCAGGAGTATGTGATCAGGAACTGTTTTCCGGCAAACAACTTCAGACTGAATTATTTCTACCAAGCCACGTGAAACATCTTTCCAAACTCTTACCTGATCCCTTCGTCTGACGAATTCTGCACGGGTGCCCGGATAGTCATCGCCAAGAAATGGATAAAGTTAACCCCGGTCAAAGTCGACGGGTTAATGAAGGTTTGTGGCAGAGTTTTGGGAAGTAACATCACTATGTGCCACTTAATGGTGAAACTGGTGCAACATCGTTTTCTACCTCGGAATTCACTCTGGAGACTCTAACTCAAAGGTTGCTAATCTTCAGGTTTCACTCTGTACCTCATTCTATAAGTGATATCCAACGGACCGTTGCTAACTGGGTCAATGGGTCCACGGAGCCCTTCAGTTCATTGATGTCCCGTTGATGGACTTTCACCAAGGGACTCTCACAAACGATAAGTTCCCCTTTTGACCTGCTCCACATTTCGAATTGTATTTATTTTTATACGTGTCGTAACTCACCACTGTCAACCATAGTAGAGATTGTTATTAGTGCATATATGTACTTTCTGAATTATATTACGACTATCATCAAATGTGCACTAATAATGGAGAATGCAACAAAAATGGCCACGTGCACGTGGACGCGTGGCTTTCGCTTGAACTTATCTCCTGCTCCCGATTCAAGGTTAAGTATCATTGACCGAAGCGGTTATCATAAAATTTATCTAGTGGCAGACGAAAATTTGGTGGTACATAAATAAATGTGACTACAGTTTTGGTTAAGACCAAAGACGGAATATTAAAATCAGGGTGAAAGCTTGGATCGTAAGTTTGCTCATTGATCCAGGTATAGCTAAGTAAAAGAGTAACTTATAGGAAAGGCTAAATTACTAAGCATTTTCAGTGAACTTAGTACAATTCAGAGATTTTTGTAAACTATCGAACTGACTGGTAGGATGCGTAAAACAGATGCAGTTGGCCCACTCAGGATATCAGATTGTAAACACACGCCATACAACGCATTTTATGCTCATAGATTAGTTCATCTGTGGTGAGGCTGTGAGCCTCTATGCATATGGATGAAAAGCGATCCCGTCCGGCTGTGGACTTGAAAAACAAAGATTAGTTGAAGGTAACCGAAGGAAATCGAGAAACTCAATTGCGCAGTTGCGGAAGCGTCCCATGGACTGCCTTGAACCGATATTACTCATCATTACATCAGTAATGTGTGTTTTTACACACATTCTCCTTTAATACTTTGCATACACGAAATCACTGGTTGGTGTGCTGCGCTTAAGTGGACTCCAGTGTCCTGTCCGTTTTGCATTCCTTCAGGAATTTCTTGTCAGTTCCGAGGTTGACTCTGAATTAACCATCTTGCCCTCAACTCTCTTAAATGCAATCATCTTTTCTTTGACGGTCTACAGCAACAAAAGGTGCGCGCCAATAACCGCGGGGACTTTCCGCCACCTACACGAGTCCGATGATACCTCCGGTTGATCTTTGTACTTATGACGATTAGTCGGGTCTGATGCACCACATCTTTAGTTTGTTCCTGCATCACTTTTCACGCTCTCTTTTCCCATTTCCACTCTTGCAGGGACATTATCCCAGTCAGGTACAAACCGACTTCGTGCTCAACAGAGAAATGCAAATTCCGGCCGTCTATCATCACAAATGGGGACTAACCCATACTGAACTGGATTGAATTACGAAGTTCTAACCGCATTTTCGAAAGGTTCTTTTCTCAGCCACTACAGGTGATCGCGGGTCATTTGTTTGCGGGCAACCAGTGTCGCTCTTAACTGCCCGATACCAAGTTGCTTTAATCAACGCATGAATTCTTTGTTTTTCGACTAGGCCACTGGTCCTCCAAGGTTATCTTCGACGCCCGTGGTTCTTCACAACTGATGCACCATCATTCCACGGATCACAGCCACCTTCTATCTTGTCACGGCAGCAGCCTTGGCTTGTAGCAAAAGTGTTCTCCAATAAGCCGAACTCATTGACTGACACTAAGTACACCTCAAAATAGCCTCGCCTTGTCAAAGGGTCCTCAACCCTCGGATTTCTGAAACCTATACAAGTCTGATGGGATGGTTTTATCTGGTCGTTCTTCCCTCATTTTTTGCACCGATTACAGAGCACAACGTGCTTTATTGCATCACTGGTCAATATACCTTCTACTGAAACAAGTAGTGCTGACTTGGGGAATCTGGTAATTTTCTACAGTTGGCTCTCTTCTCAAGTTAACAGATATCACGGACACTGGGACATCCGAAGCGTCGGATTCCCCAGATAAAATGCCGAGTTTACTCAGATTCAGTCCATTAAAGCGAGGCCAAAATATCCCCCAATCGTTTAATTCCCCGCGTCTTTGATAAAACTACTACTAGACAAGACGGTCACGACCTCTCCCAATATGAGGCTCTTGTGTTTTAGTCTACCCATTATCTTGAGGTCAAGACACCAATCATATTATTTGCAGCTTTACCGTCTTCTAATTTCAATCCCCAAGGCCATTCAGTCAGCTGATTATAATACCCCGGTGTATGTATGATCGGGATGTCAAGCCCCTGTAGTCAAAGCCACAGCGCGGGATTTTTGTTGGGACATCTGATGGCTCCGATCTACTCAGGGGATCTGTGATCAGTATCCGCGTGGAACTTTTTCCACATCATATGTGTCCTTCACAACTCAGTAACCCAAACTCCCCTCCTTGACGACTGAATGATTTCACTCAGCATTGCTCAAGACGAAAGTGACCTAATTCCTCTGGTTCAATGCCCCGATCGCCGACGACGGCTGCCACGGTACTGATGCATCCGACCTTGAGCGGTTTGAGGATGAGCTGCGCTCCGGCAGGTTTGAAGTTTTCATACGCTGCATTTGCTTACTGAACTTGCATATCTCGTGGGACTGGATCGTACACTCGGAGCTGAGACCGGATTGAAATCCCTGACGAACAAATAATAGTGTCCCACTCATTTGGGTGGCGGGCTTTTGGCAGGCCCTTAGGTTTGTAAGTAAACGGTTCTGGATATGGACCGTTTATCCAGCTTTACCCTTCCACGCCCACCCCTATGAACCTGTAGCGCTACAGACTTTCAAATGAGCTACATCCGAGTTTCGTTATTGAGCAGGAAAGCTTTTTTGATGCTCTTAAAAATGGCCTTTGAAGGTGCTCCGTGTCGTGGCTGCGAATCGCTACGATAAGGTCACCGGATTCATTTGACAAAGCATCATGCATCGCAAAGTGTGAATTACCTAATAAGCTAAACGTCATTCTCCAGGAGTAGCATCAGGTTTCGTTTTTTGCTCGGCTCTTCCACTTATTGGCTGACTGTCATCTGTTGGAAATTTTAGAGCGAACAAAAAATATCTAAGGCTGAAGGGGTAATCAACAATAAATTTTCCGTCGATCGATTCAACCACCTGGTATGCATGATGGATTGTCTATTTCTGTTAGTCGTTTTAATTTGGACGACGGAGGAATTACAAAACTTGAAAGTCTCACATACGCAACTTTCTAGAACCTCTTACGCCTGTCTGGGCCACAGGTGCAGCTGTATGCAAAGAGGTCGCAAAAGTGAAATAACTCGGAAGATGCGGGTCTTTTTGCTTAATCCCTGGGCAAAGCCCGACAACCTCTTCCTTGCCGGTGGACATTTTGCTGTACTCTTGGACAACAGTCAAGTGTACGCTGCGAAAAGGAGACTTTTGGGCATGTACTTTGGTTGAGGAGTGAACTGATGTCCTACGAGACTATCCACGCGGCACCGTATCGTCAACTTCCTCGGCTTCGGTTTTCAAAACTATCTGCGATTCCGAAAATATCTTCCGAAAGGACGTCTATTTTGGTTCTTGGTTGAGCAGAAACAAGTTTGTGCTGAACTCTCACCAATGGGTGTTGTATGCAGTGTCAGGCTGACAACATTTACTAGGTATCCGCCACCAGCCCTCACTGTTGCACACGGTTGTTTACGATATCTTTTCCTTCTACCTCTATGAAACCCCTGTAGTTTATCGATTAAGCAAAACTCACTTCCTCGTCTGCCTTAACCACTGACTATGTCTTATTCTAGGTTTATGCAGCTGCTGCAACCCACTGCTTTAAAGACGAGTCTGCAAAACCGCTCCTAACAACTATGATGACTTAAGGTTCTCCGATGGCCAGTTGTGCCAAAGTTATAGAATCCGTTTGCGCAAATGTGACTGCACACATTTGTCTTCAGGTAGACCAGTTCTTTGTCTATTCGATCCACCTGTGTCCGCAGATTATCCACTAGAAACTTGTCCCGCTCCTCTTTCGACTCCAGCCTAGACAGTAACCTTTCCGCGACTTCCCAAGACAGACGCACTAAATCCTCTACACTGAACCGACCAAGTGCCCTTGACAATCGCAACTGAGCGCCAAGAACGATAGCACACCACTGATGAACTGGTTTCTTAGCAGCAGCTGGTGCGACATCGACAAAACCCGGCGGAGTGGTCAGTTCGCACGTGCAGTTTCTCAAAAAGACAAGTGGGTCCCTCCGTGTTCCCAAAAGTGGCCCTCTTGGAATATCGCATAGCCTCCTAGTGGTGGCCCGGTAAGTCAGACTCCGTGGTAGGAGCTCCCTTTGTGGATGCCTTGTCCGTCTTACTGAGGCAGCTTCCGGCCTCATTTCAGCCCGCGCCGAGGGTGGGTATTCAGTGCCTCCGAATCATTCTGAGTGGTTTCTAACCCGCCCTCCTGCTTTACCACATCTAAGCGCTTCAAAACGACTCAGGCGTCTCCGCTTCTGAGCCAGTTTGACCACTGGTCCTCCACCCTGTCCTGGTCAACGTACCAGATGAAAGGAATGGCGCTGTGGACCTATTTGTACTACAAAAAAACATGCCTACTACAAATAATTGGACGCAAACCAGGAACTCCATCTGCAGAGAATCCGTGAAGCTGTGCTCTCGGGTTAGTTGCTCGGACCTCTATGGCCTCGTTTAAATTTTAGCCATAACGGAACCGACAAGCTCGAAAAGCCTAAGGCCTTTCAGCCCAACTGTCCGCTAGCTTTAAAATGATTTCAGCTGATATTACCTGTCTTTCTGTTACGGGAGTCGGGACATTAATTTAACAGTCAGACTCTCTCGTAGCTGTCGCATTTTCGGCCCTCTTCATTCTGTAGTTAGCCACGGGTTCAGGGGCGGTTTTATACCATCCCTTCTCTGATTACCGCTCACATTCGATCACCCTAGAGTTTATTCTGCGTTGCCCCATAACCTTTGCCTAACTGTTATGCTCCGCGTTTATCACTTGCTTTTTGTGCAGGTTATGCTCCGGCTTCCAGGCATGGGTGCGTCAATCATCACCGCTGACAATGGACTACACAGCATGGGTAATCCTCATCTGAAGTTCTACATTTACATATGATGATTTTTCCGCACCGAATGCGGGTTAAGTTTTATTTTGCATGGGACAGCGACCTATTCCGCTGCTTACGTCTTACCGGCTTCTTCGAAACTGCAAGTGCATAAGATCACTTTACAACCATTGGCGAGCAAATAGGCGGGTGACTGCGGGTCGGCTCCAAGCTCTTGTCCGATGCTGCTTCACCGAGTACGCTCATCGGATTTAGTGAAGGGCACCTTATATACTGGCCGACCTGTCATGCAAAACTTTGTGTGGAGCGAGCAACTTATAATACTGTACACTTTACTTCGCTTAATTTGGTACATAACTAGGGAATAGTGAGAGAACATTTTGTCGTGGATGAGTTTACTCGCCAGTTGCATTTGAACAGTGTAATAGTGGAGTGTGATAACCTGCTTCGATACTCCATCGGGGGAAGCCATAGAGCGACACGCAATTACGAAGCGTTTTACGGATTGCCCCCTCAAGCAAAATTTCAGACAAGCAGGATTCACTCCGGCTGGTGACTTGATTATACTCATGTAACGCACTATATTGAAGTTTAGGGGAGCTCTATCCTGAAAGCAGTGAGCAATACAGCTCGCAGAATCGCGGCTTGTATGTTAACCGCCGGTCTATCCGAGGCGTGTCGCTCTAAACCGAACGATTTGTGCACAACCGAGACAGTTCTGTTTCACATAAGCACTGGAATCCCGTTCAAAAAGACAAGTTCTTTTTTTACGGAGTTCGTCCGCTTTTAGAAAGACGAAAGTGTGCCATTTGGCAGTGTTCTGGCACACAGCGTGGTCAAAATGATGAAGCCTTCTAGTATGGCCCTGGGAACTAAGCGAGCGAGGAAGAAAACTCTTCACCTCAAAACCGTCGCGCAATTTAAGGGCCCATTCGTGAAAACAAAATTGCTTGGTCTCGTTGTCGAAATAACTTACAGTTATTCATAACAAAACGCGCTCTAAAATCGTATCCGTCAGGAAACAGAGACATTTGGTTGTGAAATAGATCAATATTTACGCCTCTTTACTAGCTCCAAGAAGCCTAACCAGCCCGTAACGTAAATGAAAACAGAGTTGTTGGTTAATTTGAAGCGCTACAGAGTTTCTCAGGGATTTTCGGACCAATACACAGGATCGAGGCTTTCGCCCAAGTTCCCCGGGTCGGCTTTGTTCTTGTCGCTCAGTGGCTGTCGTTCACCCGAGACGCACAAGTGAAAAAAAGCGTAGCACTGCACTTTATGTTCTCAGCGCTGGGCAGTAGGCTTGCCAGCGCAAGGACTCGCATAAATAAATGTCCAATAATGATTTGAATTGGGTTCTAGAAGGAGCGTGGAACACCGTCGGAAGAGGGTTATTCCACGCAGCTACCACTGTAAATGATATAAAGTGTTTCCTAATGAAAGTGTACGCTCTGAGCTTGAAAATATTCTTACCATGTTCCCGCCGTGTGTTTGCTGGGTCAACGGTTGAAAACCTGTCGACCAAGCCTTGTTCAAACAGGTCATAAGTAAGAATTAGGTCCTCTTAGATGCAAAGATACTCCGGGGGAAAGAAGACAAGCACCGCGAGAAGCGTTTCGTAGTCCACGGATTCGAGGCCGTTAATCATTTTCGTAGCAGCTCGCTGGACACGCTCAATGAGGATTACGTCTTTCGTGCGTCCTGAGTAGATAACCAGGGTGGTATATTCAAGGAGCGGTCTGATATACGCCCCATAGAGTATTTGGGAGTCCGTGCGAGTAATACGGGAGAAGGTGCGCCGAATCATCCGTATAACAGCGAATGCCTTCTGAGCCGATTTCTCAAGGTGCAGTGAGAAGGACAGGTTTGGAGAGAGCCAGATACCCAAATCTTTTTTGGCATCTATCCTCGTGATGTCTTCTGGTCCTTTCTCACCATGCATGACAAAGGAGTTCGCTGAGTCTCCTCCAAATGACATATGGACGCACTTTTCGTCATTCAGAGGAAGGTGCCAGTCCAACGACCACTGCTTTGCGGCGTCTACATCAATTTGGAGGGCACTGGCATTGGAACTCCACGATTTCAAGTCGTCCGCAAAAAGTAGACATGGACTTGAAAGAACATCTGGAAGGTCATTGACGTATATCAGAAACAGCAAAGGTCCCAAAACGGAGCCCTGAGGAACTCCAATGGAGACCGGCGCCGCAGAAGAGTAGGTCGAGCCTACTTTCACTCGGAATGATCTGTCTGATAGGAATGCCTTGATCCAGTGTAGGATTTTCCCTTGAATCCCGTAAGACTCGAGTTTGTGGAGCAGAGGGACGTGTGGGACTCGATCAAATGCTTTTGAGAAGTCGAAAAATATGGCATCCGATATGAGTTTCTCGTCCTTGGCTTGGGTTAAGCTGTCCATAAATACGAGTATGTTCGTCAAGCAGAAACGGTTTGGAAGAAATCCGTGTTGAGCTGGAGAAATCAAGTTGTTGGAAGTAAGGTGATCTAGGATGACTCGCTTCAGAATGCATTCCATCACCTTGCATGGCACACCAGTGAGGCTTGTAGGCCTGTAGCTGCCAGGCGATAGTCGGTTACAAGTTTTGTAGAGTGACGTGACAATCGCTTCCTTCCAAGCTGAAGAAAGGCGAACTTCTTCAAGTGACTGACAAAACACCAGGTAGAAAACATTTGCCAGTGTAAACGACGCCTCCTTCAGGATCCTTGGATGGACTTCGTCGGGCCCCAACGCGCAGAATGGGTTGATCTTGTGCAAGAGTTGACGAATGTCCTCCACCGTGAAAATCACGTCGGTTAGAAGCCGTTCGTAGTTACGCCTTGACAAGATTGGATGTGACGAGGACGCTGGGGTGCTCTGTAGACCTCAGATACCATTATTGGGTCACACTTGGGTTCCTCGTCCCTGTCCTTTAAGAACTCGAATGGCCTGTTTCTAGGGCGATGTCTCATGTATTTGAACAGCACATTTCTGTTTTTCCGGGCGAGGTCTAGAATGGTAGCTTGTTTTCGTATGTTCCATTGGCGGATTTCCGATTTACAACGGTTCCGCATTCCTTCGTTCGGCTAATGTCCTCTAGAAAGTGCATTGGCCTTGCGATATTCATCCCTTGCCTACCATAGAGGAAAACCATGTAAGAATACAAATGCATGCAGGAGCGTGAAATAAACCGTGAATAAGGTGTCACATTATTCAAGGACATCAAATTTACTATTCATGCTCCCCCAAATTTCGTTGAAATCATCGCCCATCGAACACTACCGAAACAGGATGCCAGGTCAAACACTCATTTCTCCGATCCTTCTGTGGACTGGAAGTTGGGTACCAAAAATTCACAGCTTCACTAGATTCTCAGGCAGCCGATTAACTCATTGGTTAATGAAGACAAACTTGAACTAAGGGCCAGTGAACAACCGCTTTGTTTAAGTCACTTAAGTAAACCCGGCCTTACGAAATATTTTTTGTCCTCGTTGCTATGGTGTTTGGTGTTCTGTCACTTGCTTCGACCATGCATCATGTATGAAATCAAAGGTTACGAAAGGCTGAGAAACATTGGAGAGGGAGCCTTCGGTAAAGCGGTGCTTGTTATGTGCAAAAAGCTGCGCGTCCATCGCGTCATAAAAGAAATAAACATCAGCAAAGTTGGTTTCCTATACCGTTTCATATTGATGATCCAGATGAGTCCGAGAGAAAGAGAGGAAGCGAGAATAGAAGTAAGTATACGTTTCATGATGTATCAGATGAATTGCACTCGCTTAAGACTTCCCACCACCAATTCCTGAGACAAATCTTACTCAAGAGAGGCTATCTTGCTCCTTGATAGTAAATTATGATGTTGAGCTGCGAACACTTCCTTTTTGTCCCAGCTTTACGGCATAGGCTTCCGAATGGTCTGTGTTTCTGTTGTCGGTGGGCATGCGGCGGGTTGTCTGTTCCCTGGAGCAACGATTTGCATCTTTACTCTGTTTCGTGTATCACTTGCAGATATAGACAAACGCAGTTACCCCGTATATAGTCTTGGTTTAACGGTTTTAAATAAGAATAATAAATTGGCCCCGCGATATCAATCACGCGTGCAAAATTTCATCGCTTAGCCTGATTGTTTACAAGCCACTCTCCGCACGCCGGCTACCATATTGATGCTTGTCCTTCATGCTTCTCGTTCTAGTTGTTATTTCTTGCTTTTTGGTAAGTAGGAAGTTGGCGAGATGTTCCTAATCACTTAAGCGAAGGCCGGACGAATGTTGAATTTTTCGAAGTGAACAGTTTGGACTTCATGTGCGGACTATACTCCCGAGCATAAATGGAGATCTAGGTTCCTCCTGTCTTCCCAACTCAGTAATTAAGTCTACTTTAAGTCTGTGCTGCGTGAACACTTCTAGTTCTCGTGTAGTTCGCTCAACTGGAATAGTCCGTAATCCTCTGTTTCGTTCACGAACTCTACTCTAATGGATCCCAAACTCTTAGAATTACTTGTTAGCTAAAATTATCCGCATCAATTTAACAAACTTTGCAGCCGTCCCTATGGTTTGAAAACAGCCTAAGTGGGGTCTGTTACTCTATAGCTTCAGGTCATCCGCAATTAACTCGAATGGAAGCCACTTGGTAACGAGTATATATATATATATATATATATATATATAGTAAACAGCCTGGTTCCGAGAGAAGACTCTCGTATTGCACCACACATAGCCCAACAAGTTTTTAAATTGAAAAAACTCAATCCCAGTTCTCACTTCTATTGATGAACTTAAGATTTCGTCCAGTTGTGCAACGAATCATGGATTCCGGACAGCAGCAGCGTGGTGCGATCTGCCCAGTCGAAGTTCTTGTTGAAGTAAACAAATTTTATCGACTTGCGATGCCCCCTCATTTAAAATTAAGCTTTCCGGGTTGTCATCACATCTGTATCTTCTCGACCTTTCACTCTTGAATCCACGTTGAGACGGGTTACATGTTGTGCGCGTATGAAAACAATCCCAGTGTTCGTTTGACTCACCTATATAGAGTCCTTAGGATTACTGGCATCAGACAGCTGAGTCTGTATTTTCTGAGTACTCTAGAATTGTGTTTTTTAAATGGTCTGATTACTCTTATACAGAAAATAGTGCTTGTTTATACATATGTGCCAGGAATTTTGCGACGAAAACGAATAGATAATGAAACATAATTGACCATGGTCCGGCCAGCCGTGGTAATTTAGTGATATCAAGAGTTTGTAGCCACATTGTTACTTCCATAAGATTGCTTTGTGTCTTGAGTGAATAACTTTTCTCTGGAGCTTCTAGTACTAAGTCAGTCATAACTACTCCAGAGATGGTGCACGTGGAATATGTCGCGGTGAGGCGTTGTGCATTTAGGTTGATCTCTTTTTGGCTGCTGATGATAACTTCACCTTCTGTGTTTTGTAACTCAGGAAGTTGACCCTTATCCTCACTGCTGCAATCTATCTATGCATATTTTGCTTCTGGTGCCTTTTCCGATGTTATTGCAGGTGTATACACGTATGCTGGTCTCTCATCAACAATTGCTTGCTTACATGCGATCTTGACCTCTCTGCATTTCCCATAACTATCATGTTTTTCTGTTCTATATCTAAACAATTTATTTAACTATCAGGGAAGTCCGTTTGGGCACCTAAATTCTGGTTAGTTCTACCGGAATCTCACTATATTCGCTTTAGATGTCCTAAAAGTCCAACAATTTAGTCCTTGCGGCTTACTGAACTCTCCTGTGTTGAAAACGAAACTTCTAGAGAACTATAAATCGTTTAACAGGTGTGTGTTTTACCACGCAGCCAAGCTCGGCAACAACGGCGCTATACTCACTCCTTTTCTACGTTATCTCTCTGCTGAGGCTGTCTATGGCTTTGGTGAGCTTATAAACAACAGGTACTATCTTGGGGCTTGTTTGAGATAGGTTTTAGTTGACTCTTAGCCATGCTGTGACCGTCACTGTTCAAACGCCAACTCCAAAAACGGGGTCGTCTGTGATGATGCATTTTTCTTCGCCTGTATGTTGAACAATCGACCTGTGGGATGGTGAGTTCTCCCGTGGATGACACCTGGAGGACGTGCATCCATCTCAAATTCGCATCAGGCGGGCTTCTGCATGATGAGGCTTTTATGCGCGTAGATCTCACATTTATCACTGTAAAACACCAGTAGCCCAATGGTTGTTTTGCTCTGTTTTCTATTCTGGTCAATATGAATGTCTTAGCAGCGTAGCTAGCAACACAACTGAGGTCATTGCTGGTGGGGTAACATGTGTGCGCTGTGTAGCCATCTGTTCTAATTTCTGCATACAGCATTCTTTTCGTCACAGCCAAACAACTTTAACTTCACACAGTATTTGTTTATTCATATTGTTTTGTTTTTGGTGCCCACCACACTGTGAACATCCTTTACTTTGGATCTCTGTGAATCTGAGGATATTTTATCACATTTAGGCCGTTTTTATCCACCGCGGGGCTTTGCAACAACATCGACGATAAACAAGTACAGTTAATAATGCCTACGTCGTCTTCTTCGATTGTAAGCAACGGGATTCTGTTTCAAATAGCTACCTTTTTCTTACAGTTAGTGTACACAGTGCCACCTATCCGGCCGCTGCATCTGTAGTTTTAATTCATGGTCTGTCTTCCATGTGAAATACACCATCGATAATAAGAGCACCTCAGGATTCTCTTGTTGGTTCATGAATAGTGTAGTGAGTCCCAACTGGGAGTTTAGAGGATTTTGTCACCGCATTCCATTATCGTAAGACACCAGACGGATTTGAATCCAAATAAGCATGTCACGCTCTATACACGTGAGAACCACCGATGACATGGCACAGAGTAATTTATGTACCAGCTTAGTGAATATGGACTGCTAGACTGCGAAGTGATGCACAACTTGTTAGATACGGGATGTTTGATTGTACAGCTGTGAAGCACAGAGCAGAAGGTTGGATGCCGATCCGCTTTTGGTTAACACTAAGCTACAACTTCTGGGAACGGGGTTCAAAATGCTGCATTTTCAAAGAGCACAAAAGCTGCATCGTTAATGGAGATGCCCGTATTGGAAATCGATCTTCTGAGCATTTGTAGTGTTACCTAGAATCAGTGGTTGACCATAGGAGTGAGTAGGAAGTAAACTGGGTCATGAACCTACATGTTAAGCTTAAACGGGGTTATACATTCCGTGCAAAAAGGTCTTGGCAGTTTATTAATCTGTTTTTTGGTTCTTACAAATGTTTACCAAGGTGTCTTTATGGCGATTCTCTGTCGCCAAAAGGCCAAGGATTATTCGTCTTTGATAACATCCCAAACGAATATCGCACATGACCTACGAGCAGTTAAATATAGACACGGTATCGGTCAATTTTGGCCATACCGGCGGAGTTTGTATACTGTACGCAATCCCAGCGATGAAAGACCTTCACGGTAGGTGTCCACTTTTTCAGCTGTCCACCCATCCGACCATGCTGCCTACATTCAGCGATGATTGGTCTTGATTTTTATGTATCAAAACTACTGCTGGCTTTACTGTTGAACAAATTCGGAAGGACATAACCGTTTTTCGGCAGCTTTGCGTGACATCATCTCCGAATGCCTAATCGGTTCATTAATTCTTCGCTGTGCGTCTAGGTTTATTTCAATCAATTTAACTTATCAGCTATACATATATACCATGTGTGCATTAGTTCCATCTGCCACAGCTTTGGGTAAGTGCGGGAGAGGTGGGCAAGTATTGGAGGCAATGGAATGATCAGTTTGTTTGGAAACTTTATAGCTATCAGCTAAAAGTGATGGCTTTGATGTATGTGCACCACTCTCTGCGGGATTGGGTCATATCATTAACCATTGGTGAGTTTAGTCCCAGATTTCCCATCCAGAGAGGCGGCAGTTGTCGACTTGACCCATTTCTTTTATTTTTATAATTCGTTACCAAGTATATTCTCAATCGCTTCTAGTTAGCACAGGGTAAGCGAAAAGAACTCCACACTGGATGAGGTCTTCTGACATCCGCAGCACACCTCCTAACCAGGATGGCCTCGTAGGCGTGAGTAATTCATTCATCGTGGGGTGTGCACTCTTCTAAAAACCATCAGCTATACTTCAGCACTGCTAATCCAATGTTCCCACCGGACCTGACCAATACTTCGAGGACACCGATGGTCAAACACTGACCACTCTCTATGTCCTCTGTGCTTAGGGGCTACGTTTCTGACCCACAAAGCAGGATGGATCGCACCGTCGCAGTATAATCTGCCCTTGACAGACAAACCGACGTCATGTCAACGCCATAGGTATCGGAGGTGGGAAAAAGTTGTCCTGCCCCCTCCTCTCGATTCGAAAAGTAATCTCATCTCCAGCAGGTCCCCCAGAAGTTACACAACTGTTCAGATAAATACATTTATCTGCCTTGTCGATTGGCTAGTCTGTAAGCATGAAGTTTGGGCTTGCTCCAGGCTAGCCTTATAGCAGCACTTTACACTTTGCATTTGTGAGATGCATGCCAAACCGTGCAGCAGAACTATTTAGGTTATTTAAAATGACGAGCATTTTTGAATGACCTGAACTGAAGGAAGCAATGTCGCCTGCATACTCGATGTCTTTGATGGAACGTACCTGATCATTTCGACTCCAGACATAGAAATTTCAAGAGGCACATCAATAATGAAGTTGAATAGAAAAGGTGAGAGATGAAAGCCTGGTATTACTACATTAGACGGAGTGAACTCTAGAAAAAGCTTGCTGTATACTTGTACTTGTCCACAGCAGTTCGCAAATACCGCCCTCATAAGGGATATAAATTTAGAAGGGACACCCTTAATGTTCAGGCACCGTCTACGTCTTTCACGGTCGACAGCGTCAAAACCAGCTTTTGGGTCAATAAAAAACGATCAGTTTGAGACGTCTGAAAACGTATCGCTGTTCAAGAAATATGTTCAACTCATCCCGTAAAACCCAGCTTGATTCTCTACTGATAATCGACCCATTTGCTCAAAATAATGCCAGAGAATAGCTTAGATGCAAAGGATACCAAGTTAGTAACACGATGGTTCTCATACGACGTTTGTGCGCCCTTTTTTAAAACTGGGATGACAGTCGAGGAGCTCTATTTCACTTGCATCCTGCTTTCGTTCCAAATCCTCTGCAATACGGTCGTTGGTCTGTTCACCAGGATATCACCGCTTTCTTTGAAGAGTGCGTGGTACCTACCATGCGGTCCAGGTGCATTGTTGCGTTGAAGGCATTGTATCTCACGCTGTATCTATTTCCTTGATGGAGACTGTTGTCGATGTTCCATTCAGGCCCGCTGGGTTCTTTCAGCGGTTGCGTTGAATGAGACCAGCTGAACTGTCCTTTAAAGTGTTCAGCCTAACGCTTAAGACAACGGTTTTGTGAGTGAATTGTCGTTTCCTCTTTTTTTATGATATGAGTTTTCTTCCGGCCTGTCGATCAAATCGTCTGAAGTACAGCACAGCTGTAGTACCTTTCGCTTAGGGCTTTATTGATCTTGCATACTATTTGAGATGTGTCCTGAGGTAGCCTGCCACTGACATATTGGATTACACTCCTCCAAATAGGACTAACTTCAGCTGCTTGTGTCTCATCCATGACTTACCGCTATTCGGAAGCCACACATGTCCATCTAGAAGATTATTTTCGTATTCCTTTTCAGTAGTAATGGGGGTTACGCTATTGAAAGCGACAGTGGAGGCATTGGTGATTCAGAGTATCATTTAGGACACATCTGAGTCAACCTTCTGCTTCAGAAGGTGTTTTTCGTCTGCAGAGCCAGTTGCTTCCCGCACTTAGTACGGAAAACAGATGATCAGACACATATCATAACGAATGCTAGTGGCGACAAAAGAAGCAAACGGGGTCCCCTGATACTCCACAGAATTTTTGCAATACACTGCGACTTTCAGGCGATTTTTGTTGGGTGTTGTGTGCAACACCAGGTTTAGAAAAATATAGAATTTCTCATTATGATCTCCTAGTTTCAACAATCTTGAACTTGAAACTGAGTGGTGCACTCGGCGCCAACCATGAGATCTGATCCTACTTCTACCACGGCATATCAAACTATCCTTTATGTGCGACTCTGATAATTTGTACTTGAATGCCTTTCAGCAGATTTTGAATATGGATCTGAAAATCACAATGTACATTCACTCATAAGACACTTACCACCGTATGTAACGTTGATTTTGAGGATCTTGGAGAAGCACAATAAACTGAGTTATAATCCGGTTCTAGCCCTACCCAGAATTAAACAACCTGACTGTACCTCAACCCCCTTTTTCAATCAGGCCACACGCCAACAATGCTCCTGAAGGATTCGTAAGTAATTTGGCCGATAATTTTCTTTTCTGCTATCATCCACGTACAGTATTCTCTCAAAAAGAATCCTAAAATCGACCACCTTGAAGCCGCTAACATACGCCGCTCTAGTGTATCTGGGGAGAAACTTTCCGTCACAACAAAGCCCAAAATGCAAAACTGGTGGCCCCCCTGATTTGATACTTTAGGTAGTCACATGGCTAACGCGCGCAAGTTTGTTTTTGGCGCAGTTAGAACTTCAAAACATGATTCTCAGTCACACGAAACTTAATTGATAGGGCTTTTCCTCGAAAATCACTTTCGAATGCTCACTCCCCTGAAGTGAGCCAAGTACTATTCCTTCTCATTCACCATCCGGTATATTATTCAGAAAAGGCACTGATTTGGTAACTGAATGTCGCACACACTACGGAATGGCATATTTCTACCTTTCGATGAAGCCGGCACTCATTTAACGATTTCTTGTGATTTTAGACATGTCTGGGCTTATGTTAGATTCCTAATGGACATCCTATCCTAATGGATATCATAATCGGATTGATTACTTTTCAATGGACCTACCAATGTAAAGGATGGATAGGAAACTTTCTTGGAACACAGCAACTCGTCAAGTGAAGGCCGAGCTATACGTCGTAATGTCATATATGACCGTGGTAGAAGCACCACGTAAACGTCACTTATTATCAGGGGCAGCGGGTATGGGGCTTTCAAAACATCAAAAAATTTCTCATTACTCTTTATTGGTTTTCACTATAATGGGGCTTTCTGGGATAACCCCGGTTTTGCCAAGGCCCACTCTTGGCAAAAAGATTAGTAGTAAATACAGATAGCCCAGCCATGGAGAGTGAAACGCTCATTAAAAAGCGTATGTATTGATGGCAGCACAATTCTGCTAGCAATAAGCAGACTGAGACCGTTCTCAGACTCACACCTAGGAAATATGGTTCACATACCCACTGCACCAAGTGAATATCCATGTGAATAGTATTACGTGCTAGTGTACCAACGTCTATCTTGAAAATGTGGGTTCGATGGCTCAAGTTTGCATTTTTATAACGAAACCCAAGTTACCTATAAATATTCACAATACTACACATACGGCAGTCCCACTCAGAAAGAAACCCCCTCGAAGTGATACCTGTTTACTTCGGTCTTGTGAGTTTGGCCTTTGAATTGATGCAATTTGAAGGACAAACTTCCCAGCCTCAAGTAGAGAATGTCACCATTGTTCCCCGCTGAATAAAATACCAATGTTCCGTTGGACTTTGTTTGTTTGTACATCGATTAGATGTGTAACCAATGACAGTATCGTTTTCCCTGATGTGACTCATCTCAGCATGACAAACAATTGTTTCATTTTACCACCTCCACGAACAATGCCTTTGAGAAGGCGTCACCTATGCATGGCCCCTTGTGAGTACTTCCATTGACCAAAACCCCTTAGAAGAGACCAACTCTCGCAGGAGATCACGTTTATGTGGTCTTTGGAGAGGTGATAATTTTTCCATACTTCATTGCTCTGTGGAGATTACGTGAATAGGTCCATCAGAGGATACTATCTGCTAAATTATGTCTTTCCTCTGGAGATTACCTCAAAAGACCGACCAAATCCTTCGGGCTGATTCTTGGAGGGAGCTTACTAAAGAGTCTTTCTGACGAGTGTTCTATCATGAGAGCGACCTCTCCAGAGACGGACCGCTAAATTTATTCAACCATGAACTCAACTCTAGGAAACTTCAATAATGCTTGGATGTGAAATATCACGCACATTCCTGTTACCGCCGGCTTGATTCCCACCAAAATTATGTTGACAACGCAACTGATGACAGATCCGTATCTCACTGAACAGATACCCATAAAAAATAGTTACAGTGAGATTGCATCAGAGCCCGGACCCAGACAAGTATTCTTGGTACAATATCAGGCAAAGCATGTAGAGCAGTGGCCTCCTGATGGAGTTTTCTTAGCTTTTTACCATAGTAGCGACTTTCCAAGACGAAGGTGATCTTCAGAAGGGATGTCTGGTAGGTTACGGGTATTATAAAACGGGGTCGCTGTATTACTATGCCAGCTTCAGTGAATACTCATATTGTTATCAAAGTATGAAGTGCTTCCGTTATTAGTTGCCTGTGCAGTCCATGAGGGGTGCTCCTCATAAAGCAGACTGTCCCACCAAACAGGACCCATTAGGTCGTCTTCTGTGGATAGTCCTTGTTTTGGTGTCCAGTGTATTTGCATATATATATATATATATAAGTATACGTCAACGAGCCTAGTTGATGGCACTCACGCGTGCCACGTAATATGATACGATAAGTCAAGGACGGTCGCTTTGGAAATATTTCCAAATGGTCGTAAGAAAAGCCGCAACGTTGGTTCCACTAGTTTTTGCCATCCCACAACAACAAGCCCCAACATCCGGGCAACGGCGCTATTCTTTGAACCTTGCCCCGAAATTCTGGATGCACTGATAAATGCAGGTCATACTGTAGGCTTCTTTCTTCTGCTTCAGGTCATTTTCTGTCCAGCTGGGTCTCTTCCATTTGGCTTCTCCTTTGGATAGATCATGAGCGTGCGCCGGAGAAAGTAACTTGGATATTTTGGCTCCCGCAAGAAATGGAAATTCACATAGGTCTTCTCAGTTGTCCAGCGTTGAATACTTGAATACTTTTTCTTGCTGACCTATCGTTTAGTCAAATGCATCTACAACAAGGTCAAATGGACATTGGAAGTCTTTTGTGCTTGTGGTTACGTTCCACTGTAGTAGAATTTTCTACAGATCACATAAGGAAAATGTTACTTCACTCTATCGACTTGTTTTTGGAGGGCTTAGTCGTTTCTGTTTGTCACTTCGTTGCCAAAACCATCGGTGATGAAACGGTCTCCCAGATATGCAAACTTCTTGGCTGTTTCCAAGGCATAACCTCAAAATTGAACTCTGTAAGTCCAGCAGTATCACTGATATGACCCAAACCTAAACTGAGCCACTTCGTCAGGTTAAGGTGAATATTTCTGCCGCGTTGACCCCGAACTTGACTCAGAGTTTGCCAGGAGTTGAGTACGTGAACAGAGCATGCGAGCTGACCTGGAATAGTCTACCGGTTCGTTCAAGTTACTACCGCCACCATAACATAGCAGGGATCTCCTAGTATTCCCAGAGTCTCTTGGAGAACAAGAAGTATTTCTCTTCGTTGTTCATCTGTATGCATTGAGAAGCATGGTGAATCGACAGTACAGCTCTTGAAGATATCCATCAAAAAAGAACACCACTGATGGTCAATCGATATATTTATGCCTTTTGCGGGAACCCTACCCATTGGTTTCAGATGAGAAATCACGGCCTATGCTCCTGGTTGCACTTACCAGTTTTTTTGCTGAAACATTCATGCATTCTTTCCAACTTAAGTTCCTGGTCACTTGGTGAGTCACGAAATAAGCCTATATGCTGACCCCTGTTTGGTTTGACTTTAATACACCTGGGCTTTATTGAGCTTTGATGCTTCTCACACTTGATGCTCTCACAACTCTATGCTGAAAAGCGCTTAGCTTTGCTGGTAGGACCATTCCTTTACAGAGGTATGTGGCCATGGAGATTGTGAGGTACAATCGTGTTAAAGAGAACTGTTGAACTGTCTCGCAAAACTGTTACGGTGATAGTTTCCCGAAATGCTAGTCCCGTCGTCGAATGCAAGTCACGAAAGAGATTATATGTCTATGCTTCGGTAGCCTAAACTGAAACCAGAATTGTTTCATTTTTGGATTGTCACAAACAAGGAACTATTCCAGCACCTTCTTGAGAAGATGCTAGAGGTCGGGTTTTGGTTTATCGGTAGATCTTTCAATTGTACTTCGGCTTTACACCGCCTTTTACACCGGTAGCTTATATTTCCTAATCTGGACCCGTATTTCGCTCCTTGTGTATTAATTGCCTAAGTTTCTATTCACTCCTCTCTCCTCCAGGTCTCTGTTCTCTCACAGATGAATCATCCAAATATTGTGCGCTACTGTGACTCGTTTGAAGGCAAGTATCCTGTAAGAATTAACCTAAATGTTATTGTCTTCAGATCCTACCTCCCTTTACATAGTTATGGAGTACTGTGACCAAGGTGATTTGTACCACAAAATCAATGCCCAGAAAGGAGTACTCATGGCAGAGTCACGTGTAAGTCTGACAATACACATTTCATTCTTCTCGAACGCCATTTATCGGTAGGTGCTGGACTATTTTGTGCAAATCTGTTTGGGTTTGAAGCACATACACGACCGAATGATACTTCACCGAGACATCAAAACACAAGTAACATCAGAGTTCCAGTCTGTTTTTAAAATCACATTTCAGAATATCTTCCTTACTTCAGATGGACGGGTGAAACTGGGCGACTTTGGCATTGCCAAGGTTTTAAACCATACTTTAGACCTTGCTCGAACATGCATCGGGACACCGTACTATTTATCACCCGAGATTTGTGAAAACAAGCCATACAACCACAAAAGTGACATCTGGGCTCTGGGTTGTGTTCTCTATGAGATGACAACCTTGAAGCATGCAGTACGTTATTTATGTTTCGTTTTAGAAAACATCACCCTTGCACCTGTAGTTTGAAGCTGGTAATATGAAAAATCTAGTCCTCAAAATCATCAGGTTTGTTGATTTTCACCACATGACAACTGGTCCCCAGAGGAACCTATCCGCCAGTATCGCCCAAATACAGCTATGAACTACGATGTCTTATCTCCCAATTATTTCGTCGGAGTCCAAGGTATTTCCCCTTTTTTCTCATCAGTACTGCGCTATGTTTGCGAATGAGATATGTGTAGTTGAATTGCAATTGGAAGTGAAATTCTAAGAAGCACTGCAAAACGACAAAAAATCTAGCCTTTAAAATGGTTTGTTTTCTTATTGCGTATCCATGTTAATAACTTCAAGTCGAAATTTGACCGTGACCATCGCCACCGATATTCGAAATCATCCATCCGTATCGAGATAAAACTATGCATCAGTAACTAAAATTTGTACATGTACATTTCACGCAAGTTCTGGTTACCTGGTAACCGTGGGAATGGCTTCGCAACAGCAGGTCACGTGATGACTCGGTATTCAGAGGGAATACAGTAGTGAGAAATGAACTTGCCCCAATACTTATAAGTACACTTGAAGCGATGCTATTTGGTCTGTTGGCTAGTCTGGTCTACATAACCTCGTCTGTCTAGTTAGTCTAGCCGGTCTAGCCCATCTAGTTCAGTCAGTTGTCTGCGTATTCCTTACTGAGTCGAGTCACTGATGAGTAGCGCTTTTAAGAAGACACTTTAACGTTATTCTTTAGGTTGCTACCAAAATTCTATCGAGCCCACTATTTTGATTTGTAGAGACCGTCCATCTATTGCTACCATTTTGAGAAAGCCGTTCCTAACCAAAAGAATTCATCGCTTTTTAACAGAAACGGTGAGTTGAGTCAGTTATGCTAATCGTTTAAGTTCCTAATTGTGATCCTCATTCTCAATGTTTACTCACATTTACCTGGAAATGAGCTCTTCAACAGCATACAAGGGCTCAAGATCACTGCACGTTGGTCTATGTATGCATTGAAATCAAAATGAATGCACAACCAAAAAAGATATTTGAGTGAAACGCTCTGATTGGCCGTCAATGGGCACTCGCTACACTGTGATTTTTTTCTTTACTTCAAAATATTAAATAACGAGCTACTTATTTACTACTTTTATACACAGCTCGGTGATCTTTTTCCATCTGTGGCTCTTTTTTCCAGAGAGTTACTCGTGTATCTGATTCGGCAAATAAACAAAGTCTTAGTTGAGTAGAACAAGTGGTAGGTCTAGAACACTAGTCCTGATTGAAGTCCATTATTTTTGTAGTTAATAGAGGATGGTTGGGAGAAACGTGGCATTACTCTGAAACCCGAAGTAGTTGACGATGAACAATGCAACAATATGCAAGTATTTCATAATGATTTCCATTAACATGTCATCATTTGTCGGCCGAATGGTGCCCGATAAACGGGTTTTGCGTGCTTTCTCGCTTACCTTGTTCCCTCAAGACCAGTTCAACATGGCACCACATTCGCCCCTGAAAAAGTATGCGCGGGCGTCCATGAACCCAAACACTCTTGACCTGCAGACCCATCCGGATGCCAGTAGACAGATGAACAATTGAGAGTGCTGTTCTTTCATATCTCAGTAAACGAAAGCCAAATAGTGCTCTTTTCGGTTTTCTGTGAGAACACTACACATGGGTACTTGAACAATGGAATATGGTAAAAACTGTATTATTACTAGGTTGGTGCTTCATTTCGGACAAAATCTTCGGTCTAATTTGTTTCGTTTGTTTCTTGTAGAAAAAATCACAAGGATAAAAATCCATAGTTGTCCCGTGACCTTCTATTTTTTTAATTTTAGCAAGTAGCCGAGGAGTTTAGCCACACGGTTATTCACAAGCGAAAAGCGAACGTCAAATCCGTTGTGCCAGGGAGTCCCGTCCCTTTGGGTACACCCGCTGGATCAGCATCTAAACGGCCATCGGTCGCTCTCAGTCCGAAACCAAATCAGCCAGTGGCGATAAAGAAGACAAAGCCAACGTAAGAAAATAATGACCATAAAACTTACTACTTAAAATCGGTGTGTTACTGCATCAGCCTGAGGTCAATCTCAATTCATTCTATCTCCCAGCTAGGTTCTCGTGTTGTTTCGTCTAATAAATAGGCTTAACTTGAACAGATTTTATTTTTCGTCTTTTTTTCTTATCGTCACTTAAACTTTTTCCAGTGAATGTGGGGCTTTACGGAATGGAAAAAGACCAACAACAGCTGATAGCGAAGCGAATTCGGTTACCAGTTCGGTGCAAAGCAATGCAGGATTGGATATCAAGAGGCGGAATGAAGAGGCCCTTGCAGAGTTAAACCGTAAACGTCAAAAAGAAATTATGGATAAGCAAAAGGTAGGGCTTCCTTCAGCGGTTTCAGTAGTAGTCCGCATTAGGAAGGTGGAATTGAAGTCATTTTGTTGTGATGTTTTATTCCTGATGTGCAATACCCATGCAGTTTCTAGGCGCAGTTTTGGAATTGCCAAGTTAGATGAAATTGTGAATTCTAGAACTATCACCTGGCTGATTTGCAGATCGAGCTTCGTAATAGAATCCGGGAACATGGCTGGCGTAACATATTGGACCTTCGACCATCCAGTAGCGAAAATGTCAGTGGACCGCCAAGCGAAAACCAAAGTGACAGACTGGTAAGTTTAATCTATTTTACATAAATCCGGCGTTGAAGGTGACATCTTTACATGCATTTTTCTCAGCAATAACAACATGCATCCCTTTTAAGCCGATTTGTTTCTGAACAGTACAACAAATAACAAACTGTTCTCGGTTTTCTATTTATCTAGCTGGTGGACAAGAATGAATCAGTGGCCCAAAATTACAAACCAAGCGGTCCATTTGTGTGTCACGCTGTGCCTGTCAACGCGCCCATTCCAGCAGCAGTCAGCCGCCCGTCCTGTGCACTGGTGGTTGCTGATGCTTATGCAAAGTACCGTGCAGAACTGGACCGAATGAAACATGAGGCGGAACTGAGAGCTCAGGCATTTGTCCATAATGGTAAGAAAAACCTTGTTCTAACACTGAACATCCACGGATTCGTTAAATTAGCTGTAGATGGAACGGTACACCACTTTTGAAATGGCTGACCAAAATGACTTGCTGTTCCTAGAACTAGCTCAATAATATATCTCACTTCGAGTACAAGTGAGTTTTAGAGGAGCCGATTTCACTCAATTGAGGTTCAGCTCGTTCCTTCCAAGCGACAAAACAGAAAACCTAAATATAGAATGCAGTTCTCAAAAACAATCGTCGAGCGCATCAAGGATAAATACTACTATTTGCTGAGTTGCGGTGTTTGGGTGATCTCAACAAAAACGCTTCCAATACATATTAATACGTGTCATTTTGAGTTATTTTGGTCGTACTATTTAACGTGGTAAGTGACAGGTCACGTGGAAAGTGGGTCAATTCAAACCGACAGCGGGTAGGTGCCTAGAATTAACAGCGTCATACTCACTGGTGTCCATCTATACCAACTTACTCTGAGCCGAATAATGTCAAGATTGCTCCATGAACGCAATTACGCTTCCCAAAAATATACACACCGCCGATTGCTTCGTGGATTCGATTCATGCAACTATTCCTGCACTATAAAATAGCAAGTGCTACTGACTTGATTTCAGTAACAAAAATCCATGCAGTGTTGATTTACTGACGTCTGCTATGGTGTTGTGACACTGAAAACACCGCTAAGTTTGCTAAGAATTTATATGACAACATCTCAATCCCTTGCTCTTGAAAGCCCAAGAAATGCACGGCGTTTGCAACCAAAATAAACATTATTTATGGTGGTAACCAAAGACGTGGACCAAACTGTATAAAGTTAGGCCTGAAAACAAAAAAATGGGGCACAGTAGTTTGTTAAGTGTACTTTCTGTTCCTGCCAAAGCTGACACTCTAGGAGAAAAATAACGTTGTACTGTTTGTCCTGAGGACAGTATGTTAAATCCGGTTCCCCTGTGTACTTTTGTTCCCTCTTCAGTATGCTTTCCTAACCTAGTTGTTCACCATTAACTAGATTACAATGCCGTTTCCAGAGTTCTGTTTTACTTTGTGGCCGTTCTGACCTCTCATCTATTGAAGTACCATCAAACTTGAACGGAAGACACTTGTTTGAAACGGTCGATGCCATGATGGTCTTAAAAGCGGTTTCCTTCCTGAATATTTTATTTAGATTCTGGGTGGGTATCGAGATACACCTTGGGGCGTTTCATCGGAGATACCCCTTGTTTGAATCATGCACAGTCATGTTTTTATTACTGTGTAACTTTTACTACATCTTTCGGATAAACTGCCGCCTTCCGACGACTTCGATATTTAGATTTTTGTGCACCAAGCAACCTAGTATGCTTAAATACTCGGCGTGTTTAACAACGAGCAATTCATTATTGTTCCGGTAATGAGATGGCTAACCTCGCTTTTATGTAGATGTCATCCCCGTGAGAGCAGTTTACTTCCACTCGCTGTCACCCTTATAACTGGGCATATACAGGAACATATGAATGGAAATGCATGGTTTTTTAAATATCTCGTTTCACAAAGCTTCGGGTGCATTCTAATCACTTTGTAAAACGCGTTTTGTTTCCAGAACCGTCTTGTAAACAAAACGGTAAACCTATATTCATGGCTGCGAAACCTGGTGTGGAAAACTGTGGCCCGTTGAAACAGCCAGTACTTGAAGTTTTAGATCCAAAGATCGCACCAGCTATTGAGCGTCGACCACTGCATCTCCAGCAGCAGAACAACTGTTTGAATTTAAAACCTAAAGATCAAGGTAAGTATACATACCGTACCATGTATGGCAGAAAGAATACATACTGTCTGTTGTGGAGTTACGCCAAAAGTCTAAATTAAGGAGTAACCGTGCTACAGAAACGTGTTACGTTTAGCTATCCTGACGCAAACTGAGTCGCTCCACTTCAGCACATCGAATATCTTATTTGTACCTCCTTGTGCTGAAAATTTTACCCCTGACTCTACTTGCTGCTAGGCACAGTAAGAGCTCGGCTAACTCAAAAGGCTCACCATTTATGGACATTTGTGTGCTTTTCGTGTCACATTTCCGGCTTAGCTTAAGTTTTGTGTGACAATTATAAACCAACACAATTCGATTACAGGATGTTGCATACTACTGTGAGAACTGTCTTCAAATAAACCTAAAAGAATCGAAAAAAGGTACAGAGATCTCCAGTTAAAGCTAGTTAGCCCCATTCTCCTTCATGAGTGCATGGTTTGGTCCTGAGTTTGCACAAATCCGTGTGCATATTTAGCTCCGATGTCGAGCAGTTTGAGAGATAGGGCTTCTACCAATTAACTCCACGAATGGAGTACTACTAGTGCAGGGTATTAGTGAGCAGAAATCACAGTAGATTTTTGTGGTTGTTCTGCTCATTGCTCGTGCCTGACCGTCGCTATGAGGCATAAAAATGCACGAATGTTGTAAAAGCTTCTGATACCTTAACTGACTTGATTTTCTATGATTCACTTGTTCCACTGGTTTCCGAGTCCTGTGCATTTAGCCCAGTTTACTTAACCCTAAAAGAATCCACTGCGTTGTTTTTCCCGGACTGCTTACAGGACATTATTCAGAGCCCACATCCACTGGTGACGGATAGGAACTCTGACTACCAACGTTTTTTCGCTTCATTGCACGTTCTTGTTTGTAAGCCACAATGTCGAAGGGCGTGTTGGTTTTGAAGGCCTTCAGGCGTAGTGTCGAACAATGTCCCATCACCTGAAAGCTCAAGAGCCGAAGCTTCCCGAAAAGCTGTGACTTGGCAAGCAGTAAATACTGGTATCGTTGTGTGTTACCGTTGCAATAAACAGTTGAACCTCAAACATGACCTGTAGATAGTGAACAAAAAAGCAAGTGGATTTGGCCAATTACGTCGTTCCTTAAGCTGTATGTCTGGAAACGGCAACGGAACGGTATGGCTTGAAATAAACGCCTGATTTCCACCAGTCGATCAGTGCGCACCATCCACCTGCCTCCGCAAAACCCGAACATTTCGCTCAGTTGTCGGAACACCCAATCGGCGCGTTCCATTGATCGAAACCCAAGTGCGCGCGTTCAGTGTGGAATAAGTCATGCCGATCTCTCGCCTGATCCAAGTGTGTGCGGTCTCCAGCCAGCTTGGAGATAATGGAAGGCCTATCCAGGTGACAGCTACCCTAACATCAGTGTTGGTTTCAGTGAGTTGATTAGCCTAGCTAAAGTGCGTTGGATAGATCGTGTACTTCACTATTAGAATCCAACAGCTGAGCAAAAACGACCAAACGATGGACATATACGGACGCAAATGAAAAAAATTCCTTTCCAAAACCCACTAAATACGTTGCCCGCCATGTTTCAGCTACATGGACCAAACTACCGCAGCATACAAATCGTCTGCCCATAAAAGAACTACGTATTGGAAAAACGACCCACTGATCACGACCGAGATACAGATGGAATTGGCATTTGTGGTAAAATAACAGCGTTCACTTGGAAGATGTGCGCATATATGTTGTCAGCCCCGAGGAGGGGGGGGGGTGAAGGAGCGCACGGCGCATCCGTTTCTCTCGTGAATTCATAGATAGACAGGCCAGTCGACCCTCAACAAACGGAATGCTGCTTTGGCAGTGAATGCCGACTGAAGGCATAAATGGCAAAACTTGTCCAAGCTCACCAACCGAACGATCGATTGACATCGGTGGCCTTCATATACAGTGAAGGCGACACTGATACGCCAGCTAAATGGTATCACCAGAAAGGAGTCTCGCTTGAAATTGCAAGCGCTTGCAAGTAGCATACGTTAGACAAACTGTACGGTTGCCGTAGTTTCGTCTACCGAGTATAGGAAGACAGAAAGAAAAACAGCCATTCATGCAGCAAGTTGATATGACTGAGGGTAAACTTGAGTGAGAAGGGTGTTGACCATCAGCTAATATATTATGGGCAAAATTATCGCAGGCTTCAAGAAGTCTGCTGACTCTGAACCAAATTAAGACAATCACGGGGATTTCCTTGCACTTAAAGTCCTGTTTCGGTGATCTAATTATGGGACAACAGCGCTTCACCAGAAGGTCAGGGAATAAGAAAGGCAGTGAAACCGGAAATCTAGGGAGAAAGAACACATGCAAGAACAAATTTGTGCTTTAATGGAACAGGTCGCATTCGCAGTCTGGAAGCATAAAAATATAGTCTCTGGACTTTGGTACAAACAAGGTGAACATGAGGCGAACAACGGAAATTATTTTTAGGGCAACGATGAGGTCTCTCTCATCAGTGGGTCTTGGAAAGGCACGGCCAATAAATAAAATACGAAATTTCTACTGAATGAGTGCTGGCCTTCATCTATCATAAATATCCGTCCAGTTGAAACATGAGGCTGCCCTTGTGTAGCACATGCAGTTGAATGATATCTTAAGCAGGAGACGCAGTTGAGATTTATTTGAGTATCCTGTTCACACCAACTGGATTTTGAAACAAGCACTAAGGCTATAAACGTCATATACAAACAGTGAGATAAGGAAGAACTCGGTTTACTGCTCAATGAAGGTTTCATGCGGCCCAGTCACTGGTTCTTAGACGTTCCAGCCTTTTGATCTGTTGTCCGCTGATCAGCATCCACGACTGCACATCATGCTTCTTGCCACGCCCTGAATTTCTTTGCGTCGGGAACGCCTATGTTCAGATCTTCAATGAAGTTAACGTAGGTCTTGTCAGAGCTGCTGTTTGGGATTTGCCTAATCCTGCGACATCCTACCCTCCCAGACCCTCAAATCTGACCAATCCTCATCGAATCAGTGCTTGTCCGCTCATGTTAAACTGACTGCCCCTAGTGCATCGTTGCTGTTATGTTCGGAGTACGAACGCCCACAACTATGCTGTTAATTGCTGGCAAAATTCAAATAACGTTCAGTTGCCTCTTCGTCTTTAGCCTAGATGGCCTGTTTCGGTAGACCACGCGCTTAAGATGGTCCCATAGGAGAAAATCCAAAGGGATAAGGTCCGGCGATCGCTATGGTCCGTCAACATGACCTCCCTGGCCAATCCATCTGGTGCTAAATTTTGTCGTCAAATCACCCCGAACGCTGTGGTCATAATGCGGAGTCGCGTCTTCTTTTTGTCACCATATTTCGTTGAAATTGCTGTTGGCATCTGACTGCTGAAATACACAGTCTACTAACGGCAACTTGCAGGCCGAGGCTGACAGAAATTTGAATCAGTTAGATTAAACTCCTTTTACCGTTTATATTTCCGCTGAGAAAAAAGCAGTCTGATGAGTTTCGCATCAAGAATTCCAGCCCATAATATAATACCGAAATAGATAAGTTCCTGTCCAGCAAAGGCCCGCGGAATTTTGTCGTGCAGACGGAAGACCGATTCAGCCGTAGGGAAAGGCGGTCGTATGTTATACAAACTGTGAGCAGAGCCTATGCCTCTTCTCCGGATTGCAGTCCTCCAAGCCTGCTCAATTTACTCTCTCACAAAATCCTTCTTACGGCATACCTCAAAGTATTGCATCGCTGAAGTATCTGGTTTAGGCTACAGTATCAGCCTTCTTCCAATCCATGTATATCAGCAGAGTACTAATCTTCAATGGGTGGGGGTCGACTTGTCTTTTCGTCGCGCACATCTGTGAGCTGGAACTGAGTACTCAGTCTCTTCATGTATTTCCCAGTGGTCAACCGACTCTCCTTTCTGCTGATACCATTTAGCTGCAACTTCAGTATTGCCTTCACTGTACATGAAGGCCACTGATGTCAATCGATCGTTCGGTTGGTGAGCCTGAATAGGTTTTGCCATTTAAGCGTGTCCATCGGCATTCACCGCTAAAGCAGCATTCCGTTTGCTGAAGGTCGACTGCACCATGCGTCCCTCACCCCCCCCCCCACCGATCGCTTGACTCAGCACTACCGGTGTACTGTCGTGTCTAAGGAATATGGGGACTGGACTCATGATCATCACTTGCAGGTCACAGTTCCGAGGAGAGACCACCTTCTGTCGCTGCCCATGCAACGATTCGCCAGACGGTTGCGTACGTGAGCATACCCGTGCGCTAATGCCTTACACGGCTTAGATGACCGGAAAACCGGGAAATCGCTCGGGTTTTGAGGATGTGTTAGAATCTCAACTGGTTAACCCTTCATCTTATTAACCTTAGTGACTTATTTTGCATGTCCTCAGGCAAACAAACGTTTCTCCCTGGCTTCTTCCCTGCTCCGGTACCGGGACTTGGAGCCGCTCGTCGCGCACAGCTTGTGGAAGAATTCCTCATGGTCCGCCGTGAAGCAGCTAGAAACAAAGCGCGTGGTGGCGGCTATTTGATGGGCGTGGCTGCGGCTTTGGGAGCCTCCCCGCGCTATGCCGAGTACGATCGAGGTAAGTGCAGTGATTTGGTCTGATTGGTCCTGTTGATTAATGTTGGCAAGTATGCCGTTACAAGCTTGGGAATGGCACAACGTTCTTCCCCGGTTGATTCTATTAGTGGCAACAATGACAGTTTAAAAACGTATCAAGACCAGCAGTATCTCCACCTGATGCGTCCCAAACAGGACCAAACCGGTTGTGAACCACCAGAGATTCGGGGTCAACCGTATCGTATCGAAGAAAAATTCTTCTGAATCTCGGATTTCAGCCCAACTGGACCATAAGGCGCTCTTCGCGCAGCATATTCAGCTGAATGATATCTCTAACAGGTCACAATATGAGTCACATTTTAATGTCAAGCCTGTATTTTAGGGAATCCAGATTCTTCAGACGAACAAATTTGGGAATGTTTGAAGCTTCGTCGGTCGGCAGGAAATGTAAAAAAACAACCTTCGCTGTTTATTTCACCAGTAATAACGAAAGGTCTTCAGTGGTGATCTAGAATATCTAAAAGTGACAAAATATCCAGAACGTGCAGCTAAAGAAAAAGGATAAACTGTTTTTTTGGCTGTCCTGCAGCTCAGCGGATTTCATGGCTTGTAGAATAGGTGGGATGTATTTAGGGATGTGTTCAACGTAGGCAACATTAACTGAAAACCCCATAATATCTGGTCCGTTCATTTTTTTTATTCTTCGTGAAAAAGTGACCCTGTTCCCAGTTTCACGCGCTTTCTGTCCGAATTTTGGCTTCATAGGTGAATAGTATTTTTGCTGTTCCCACTTTCAGCCAAAAGTTTTGGATGTGCCGTAATTCCAAAAAAAAACTAGTTCCTTACGCTACTCTGAGAGACTGCAAATTGACGAGGTCGGCTCTGAGAAACAAAAAATTTAGCGTCCGTTTTTAGGCAAAAACGTAGGATATTTTAACTGTAAACATTTATTTATCCCATTTACTCATACATGCCATTTGGTCCGGAAATTTTACACTGGAATCCAATCCTTTGACAGGAAAACTCCGAATATTGAGTATGTGTCAGTTTACTGTGAACCTGCAATTGCAATGAGCCCACCTTGGGAAAGATTGCACCATGCAAGCTACACTTTCAGTGCACAAATTTAATTTCAGGCTACCGTGCTATGGCCATCTACAACTTAAAATTCTCCCTCCTTTATGGTCCAAAAAAAACGTGAACTGGAATATATCCTATACATGGCAAAATGTCCAAGCATCTTCGAACACGTTTTGACGAGATTTCAGTGATGAATCTGTGGGAAGTTGGATGGATATCTAAGGATAATTGGATACCTCGTTTGGGTTTCCTAAGTGAGCATCATTCAGCAAAAAACTTGAAGCACTGCACACATTTCAAAACATTGTAATTTAGTGTCTAGGCGTCTGAGAAATTTAGCAAAAATTGTATTCATACCCCTCCGTCCCCGAATTTTTCAAAACTTTGAATGCCTTAAATATTTTGCACTGAGAAGAGTCAAATTTTGAACTCAGTTGGTGAGCTGCGCGTAGTCATTTTGTACAATGTGTCGTCTCTAAAGTTGCCTCATTCCGGCCATCGGCCATTCCGTATTCGTTTTTTCTCACCGGTTTATCAAAACCTGCTCAAATTTTTGCGTGAAATCTATCTGCATATTTGAAGGTGTTGTGACTTACTATAGAGTTATGACTCAGTGTTGCTAAAAGAACGAATCTCCTCTAAAACATTTTGAAAGCTGAGATACGTATAATCGTTAAATTAAGCTTGGAAGTAGAACCCAAAAGTGTTCACATCTGATAGGCAGCTTGACATCTCTAAGAGGACAACATCTCTAAGACAACTGTGCATAAAACATTCGTATACCGAACCCGCATCGCACAGATCATTAGTTTTTCGTTTGTCGTTATCGGCAGGTTCGTTGCTAACATAACTGGCCTCCAGGTTAATAGGATAAATTCTCCTTAAGTTTTATGTTCAGCTAGCTACACGGCACGATGAAACGTAATTGCCCAATGTGGTAGTGTACACCAAATGCATGTCGCTGTCAGCTCGCACCATTTTTGGATAGAATGGTACTCTTTTGCAACGTGCACAATAGTCAGTCATTTCAGGTAAACCATTCATTTACTACCCCGACAAGCACTTCTGGTCCAACTTTTGAGATTACGCGGAAGCAGCGGTTTGCACGTGAAAGTGTCAGCATGATGGTGCTCTGCAATGTGAACTGTTCCACGCCGGAGTTTTTACCAGTTCACGGAAGGGCACTGTTTTAAATCTATTCCAGATCAGACTTAATCTCGCTACCAGTAATTCAGCACAGTACTGGGCGTTGTCCAGGTCATCGGGTTGCATGAATTCTCATTCAAAGCTAGAGTAAGCACACCATATGCATAGGTACATCAGTCGATCCTTTTACCCCAAGGCTATTTCAATTATTCAACCGATAACCATGATTCCCCTTGCCAAACGACCCAATCGAAGGTACTGAAATGCCAGTTTGTAATCAGCAATAGTATGTTCTGATTTGGTGCCATACACAGATGATTCCAGCAGGTGACAGGTATGATGTATTATTGACAGGAGTTATGTTTGAGTGAACACGCATGGAGAGCACCTCCATAAGTCTCCTAGAAAAAGTCCTGTAAAATTATACCACCGCACAAAGAGGGATTAATTCAAAATAAAGCTATGTAGTGTGGATATCCCTCCCCAACTAAAGCGCGTGCGGTGAATGCCCGATTAGGCTGATAATTTATGAATAGACATTCTTTCAAGGTGCTAGACAAAAAGGTTGCCTTTAGTTTTATCCCTCTGCACCTGGGAGAATGCACCACGAAGTCGACTGTCCTGAAAATCAATTTAGTAATAATAGGAGACTCAAGTAAATCCCAGCTGAGTCTCCTGTTTGAGATATCCTCTGGCTGAATGTGCCACAGTTGTGCAATATTCGAGATACCGCAGTCTCTCCTCTAGAAAAACTGCACATCTCACAAGCTTCCTGAAAACACTTCGACAGCCCACTATAGTTTTCGTCCTTCTTGAGGCTTAATAAGTAGACGTGGTCTTCGAATTTCCATCAGCCTTATGTTCCACGTCGACGCCAAATTCTACACAACTGGCAAAATACATCCACTTGCGGCTTTTGCGTATCACAACCATTTAGAAAATGTCATAAACGATATGTTCAGAAAGGAGTTCGTTGAGTTTCTCGTTAAAATAAGCTAATTTGCGGATGAGTTATAAAACTTGCTGACTTTCAAAGCACTATAAGTGTTATTTTAGAAAGAGCTCCATTAACGAAGCACGCTCATTTGCAACCATATTTAGTTTTTCGAGAGGCTTACCTGGAACTCAGCTAAATCTCTCGTTTACGATGTTTTTCCAGTTTAGAGAGAAGACTCGTCCCTTGTACGGAAAACGTAGACTGTGAGGAGAATGGGAAATGGCGGATGACTCCGCAGACTTAAAAACGCACTGCATTTTCCATCACCATGGGCAAAATCGCTTTGGATGGGTTTAGCTTAGAGGCCATTGGTTTGTTTGCTGAGCTGGGCAATTTGCTTCAAAGCGTTTCACCACCAATCGGGTGACATCATCCATGCTCAGTAGGACATAGTGATGGGCAATCTTAAGCTGATTATACAAAATCGAGTTCTTCCAAATGGAGGAGCTTAAGAGCCGTGATAATGCTTGAAGGACTACAAGTTTCCTCGAACGAAGAAAACCATGGTACAACAGCTTACTCCAACTTCCCTTTTTGAGCAAATTATCCTAGTAATGTCCAAATACTTCGACACTCCCTTGTTTTTGCTAGATTGAAACCAGGACAACTTTACCGGACATCCGCACTCTTCTACTAGTAAAGAAAGAAATTATCGAGGTGCAGACTATTTTCACACCAGTGTCACTAGAATTTAAGAAGGTCAAAACGTTATCCTGATCAAACTCCTTGCTGGTCTCATCTTGCGTTGACCTGGCGCATTTAGCCCCGTTCTGATCGCGACTGATCAGACAATCAGAGTACCAGCGGACAAACTCCTGTAGGAGGCGGATTTCCAGCTCATGAGGCATTTTGTTCATTCCGTCATTTGATTATTTAGCTACACGCCATGTACTGAAGAACAGTATTTCCAGCTGTTACAAATTAATCCGGCGAGAACAAAGGGAATAAGGGGATAAGAAGCACGTTTTCAGGGTGGTGGTTTCGCCAGCTCCTTGACGTTAAATACCTCAAGTTCCGGCGAACAAAGCAAACAAGGCGCCAGAGGTGACGTTTAGGCACTGCTCATTTGGCCCATTTCGTCAAAAAGTGTCCATAAAACAAACAGGAGAGATGGACACTAACGGCAACAGTCGAATAACCGCGAGCGGTCAACCTGTGCTTTCGGGTTCTGAAAGGCAGGGGAACTAATCCATGTTTAACACTTTCTGCACATGGCCTCGGGTATATTAGCGATGTCCACATGTAGCCTAGTCGATCAGACAGAAGCGGCATATGCAGACATTTGGCTTGAATCTCTAGACAGACCAGGTGACAAGGCTGTATATCCTGTCTAAAATAACAATAGATTTGTCTACCTGCACACATGCGTTACTTACTTTTTTTCGGCAGTTCTCCAGTTCTCCACAAAATTGCTGGAATCATAACACCTGATCCTGAATTTCGATCTATTTGCACTATCGTAAATTTAAACATTTCCGTTCTATAAAATAAACCAACGTGACACGAACGGCATTTATGTGAAGCAGACAGTTGCGTTTGTGCTTGCGCTATGCCTTGAGCTAAGAAACCAACCGACAAATTTCGACATTTGACACGAAATCTTTTTCAGAATTTAGTATCAGGGGACAGCAGATCAGTGTGTACGGCATAAAAACTGAACTACTAAATGGTATTTGTTTCGTGTAAGTCGATTCTGAATCATCGTTGTTTTCTGAAGAGAAGTGCGCCTTCAGTTATCTTGTAAAAATTCTCCATTGTTACAGAACTGCGTCTATTTAAAAACATTTCACGAAACACTTAATCGTTTTCTATTATTAGAACGTGGAGCAAAAAAATCAATTATCGATATACTCTACCGAGTAGTGGAAGGAAAACCGGAGACTTACTTGATTATTTGTCTCAGTTGCGTCGCTGTCGTTGGCTTTGATCTGTCCCACTAAGGAATTAATCTTCGCATCTTCCGAGACGGATAATTGATAAAGCGAATTGCCAAACACC
The DNA here is from genome assembly GCA_003604175.2 of Clonorchis sinensis. Classification (NCBI taxonomy): domain Eukaryota; kingdom Metazoa; phylum Platyhelminthes; class Trematoda; order Opisthorchiida; family Opisthorchiidae; genus Clonorchis; species Clonorchis sinensis. The sequence goes on from CM030369.1 coordinate 113,725,750, forward strand.
GGAGGACAGTCATTCACATCCTGTATGTGGACAATTAAATTTGCTTTGACCGAGTGACGCTCCATCGAAGAGGGGAAGATTCCTCTGATCTGAATAATCCCACGGTTTGTTGGTGCGTCCGACTTGTTCTTATCAAATAACACTCGATCTTGAACAATTACAGTTACGTTGAACTGATTCTCTTGCTCCCGGTCAAATGCACGCAAACTGCGTATAATTCCACTCATAGGATCAATACTAAATTCATTCAAGTTGTCAGAGGAAAGACTGAAATGAAGTTGTGCATTGATCCCCAAATCTAAATCTGTCGCCTCAGCTGTGTACACTACGGTACCAGCAGGTTCATTCTCTTTTAAGTAAGCAACCATATTGTGATTTTTGAAAATTGGTGCATGGTCGTTAATATCGTCGATAAGCAGGTGTATTCCAAGTTGGGAAGACAGTTGCGGATGACCTCGGTCGTAACATACTAATGTAGCAAAGTGCTCTGCTTGTTGTTCTCGGTCGAATGAAGTTCGAGTAACAAGTTTGAATTGATTTACTGCTCCATCAAATAGCGGGGAGAGTGCAAGACCTAAGTGGTTAATCTGACATCGGATTCCGTTCTCTGCAGCCGAACTAGCTTCAAAGAACTTGGAAGATAAAACGGATGCCGGTGGAGCAGCGGCTGTTTGGTAGGGTGTTATGTGCAGTGAATTGTCATACGCGGCTTCGGTTCCATCCGGTTCATCAAGATCACTGACAAACACTGTCGCAATAAAACGTCCCGGTGAATCGTGCTCAGTAATGTGCAAATTAACTGATCTGGTAGGAGAGTAAGGAATACTGGCCTGCGTGTTCTTATAGTTTGGATCAACATTTGTTGACGCGGGGTTTCCCACAGACTGAACAACGATGACCGGTGGATGATCGTTTTGATTTTTAATACGTACTAATAAATTCATAGTTGCCGTGTGTTTGTGATCTGTGACTATTAGGGGCACAGTGAAAGACTTTTGTTTTTCATAATCAGGTGACTGAAGCAGAGCTACCTCGCCAGTATTGGTGTTTACTTCAAAGGCAGACCGAACAGATCGGCTGACGGACGTGCCCATGGAAAACTGCAATCGGCCCTTGTCCGACTCATCCAGATCAGATGCCTGAGCAACATAGATTACGCGTCCCACTGGAGTATTCTCCTCTACCTCCACAATATCCTCAAGTATTGTGCCTGAAGCAGCCGATAACTTCTCTGGATTTTGTATCTTGAATGTTGGAGAGTGGTCATTGATATCCACAACAGATATGTTTATTAGGGTGGTACCTGTTAGAGCAACCGGCAATCCGCCATCACTTGCACTCAGCTGTAAATGGAGTTGTTTCAAAGGTAAACTGGTCGTTGAAAACTCCCTTTCGCCGAGACGGCTAGATGTTGATACGTCTTCATAGTCGAAGTCGCGTGTGACTCTCAACCACAGACGAAACATTCGTCGAGTGCAGTGCATAGTTTGCTGAGACCACATAAGATTACTCAACTCGGAAAACCCTGATTCTTGAACAAGTTCTGTATCCAACTGGAAAGCACCGTGTCCGTAATGAGTTACCTGTTTGCCTTTCAGTATTCCGATTCCAAGTGGCTTTGGTCAAAAACGAGCTCCCAACTGCATGGACTAAAATATTTCCCCAAACTTCTACACCACTCTACGAACGACCGGTTGAAAATTTGTGTGCCTTGGTAGGTGCAGTAGATATTTTTTTCACTTTATTTGGTGTGTTTTAAAACCCTCTAGGGACTTTGTGAAATGTTTACATTCCTGGCTGGAAAAAAGGCGGGCAATAGTAGCATCTTCATTTTATAGCGTATTCTGCTTAACCAGGCCCAGATCACGAGCACAACCCCCCTTTTATTTAATAAGTTAGGGCACCGATGGGTAAAATAGCAGAAGCCTACAATTTTTCTATCTTGACTATAGGTTACAAAGTCAGTTGAGGAGATCTGGCCTTCTTCCTGTACTGACAATATAATATGTTCCGGTCGGGTACTCACTCAGTCTCCTGAGGCAGCGGAGTTCTCAGTACGCCTGTACATCCCCAACCGGATTGCTGTGGAAGGTTGTCCCGATGCTCGAACGAATTCATCGCGGGATACTTTGGTCCACCTACTGAATGACTGGCTTACTGAGGACACATTCGGTCTGACGAAGAAGAACGTCATCGAATTCACAGGTAGGCTATGGTTTGAAGTTCGACCTTGCAGTCTGACAAAGGTTTTATGCTGTTGTACGCTGGCCTAGCAATTTCGGACGGATAACAAGATTTGAAGTGTTGATGTTTCGTGCAAGAAGAAATTTTTCATTATTTAAGCCATTACAAGCCACCCCAGGACAGCCTAATGTGATTTCAAGAGATTTTAAATTGAAGCAGGTACATAGCACTTATTCTTCTAGAACGGTCACTCATAGATTTTTTGTGTATCGATATGATACATTAATTACGGTTCCATTGGTGTATCTTCAAATTCCTCCATAAGCACATCAACCTATTTGATTTATTGTGGAGCTAAGTTGAAATGCGATACGATTAGTGACGGAAATTCGAATCACCTTATTCAAGGAAAGCTTCAAACGAAGGGGGGGATTGGGGTCCGTAGACGTTGGCTTATGACAGAAACGGTGAAAATTACAGGGCAAGTATGAACGAACTAAGCGTACAAATGTGCTCAAAAAAGCTGTTCTCCATTTCTGCCATATCGAGTGTCTTGCAGCTAAATTTAGATTTACATGTGCAACGACTTTATCTCGAATCTATGGTCATCCACATCTGTGCCAGTAGTTCCAAGTTGTTCACTACTTCATCATACAAAAGCTGTTGTGACAATCTAACGCTGAGTATAGGAGTTGTTACCCGCTACCTGGCGAACACATCTGCACAACATAAATATGTATACAACCCACAAGACTGAGCTCCGATAGGGCATAACTCATCTGACATCACATTAGATAGCACTGTGCCTTCGCAATATGTGAATTTCTTTCAGTGACCAAAGTCGGGATGTTTCATCCGAAAAACAACCTGTGAAGAAATCAAAGTTTTTCAACAGTCATCAGTCGAACGTAAGAAAGACAAACAGATGTTTAACATTTGTACTACAAATTTCACCCGGACATGCGCTTTGCCATTTGGTTGCAGAGGGCTTTCGGAACTTCACGTAGGTTCGTAGTTGTACTTATTCTGTTTGGTGATTCAACCGGTAAATATGAACCACCAAGGAAATATGGTCATTCTTCACAGAACAAACTATATTCTTGATCTCTCAAAGTAATTTTAACGGCCGTAACCCCACAGAAGTTCACTCTTGGTCGTGCATTTACGTAGGTAGAGCTGCATACAACTATTTTGAAAGTACTGAGTAAAAATTAAACATCAAGGGCATGATCTAAACCAAATATTTAAACTGGCACGACACTGATGCTAATCGATTTGCAAACTGCTTAAGGTTCGAGTAAAGGCATCTTGAACAACAGTGACGCATTCCGTAGAAGATTTATTGCTCTCTGGGGTGTGTAGCTGTCTCCCTGGAACTATACCGACCGGTGATAGAACTTCAAAACGGTTGTTTTTTGTTTTAATATATTGTTCAGCTGTAACACGCTTTAGGTGCTTAGCTGCCATGCCTCCCGCAGAAGGCACGAGGGCTGGGATACTGCCAG